>JAOWBW010000197.1:2215507-2498007 GCA_026119855.1 Campanula takesimana | reverse complement strand
CCGATCGGGTCATATGCACTGCCCGATCGGGTATTATGCACTGCCCGACCAGGTATTTACACAGTGCCCGATCGGGTCTTATGCACTGCCCGATCGGGTCATGCCTGTTGGAACCAATTTCTTGTTTTTCTTAAATTTGATTTTACACTCTATTACGTAATTCCAATTTTAGCCCTTTTGTAAATTCGTTCTTTTGTGTGTGACCCCATAGAATTATATTAAGTTGGCAATGAGTCTAACCAAGGTCAAACCCATAAGTCATGAGCGAACTCTAGCAAGCCATCATGACTACCCAATTAATATAACTTAACGAAGTTCGTTTATCCTCATAGAACATATCACAATCCTTTTGTCATGCGATATCATATTGAACATAAGTCATGGTCCACGTCAACTTATATTGTTCAATGCTTTCTCGATCCCGATTAGATTGATATGAGCAAATGACATTGAACACATCAATTCATTTGAGTGTGGCCACGCATTTCATCAATCTCACTCTTCGAGTGGCCTAAGCAGATATCTCTCTTTAGGGAGGGACAAATTCCATCTTGACTTATCATTCTTCTCTACAAGAATCCGATTATGCCAATCATAGCCTTTATGACTACCTGGTTAAGGGTAGCGGTTGGCTATGTCAAACATATCATCATGTAGAAGACCATGATAATCTCAGGTCTAAGAAAATCAAATGATATAACTATCTGAGATTTAATTATGACATTTGACCATGACATAAATCTCATAGTGGGTCATGTCCAGTACTTGTTCACCAACAAGTATCCAAAAGTTTAATTTGTATCACATACACATGATCATCATATGATCATCGATTAAACGTATACTAGTTCTTCATAAGTACTAGGGACGGGGATTATTATAATAAATATGTAAAGCATATAATAATCCAAGTTGCTATCTTCATAACAAATGAGAACATGACACAACATGAGGCCTTTCTCATGGGCCTAGGGCATAATCTCCAACAATCTCTCACTTGCACTAGGCTCAATCAACACGTATCCAATACCATTGAGCTTAGCTTATGACCATCATAACAGCATGTGGAGGATCTTATGTAGGAAGATTATCATTGTTGTCATCATAAGGGATTTTGCATATTTTGACATCTCCCATATTAACAATTTCTCGTAGAGATGGAAATGTCTGAGTGTGTGTTTGGATCACAGATGAGTCTTTGGCACCTTAGCTTGTGCAATAACCATTATTTCACAACAAAGGTCCATAGGATTAGTAGTACTAAAAACTATTTCTAGTTTTACTAATAACATCTATATTCAAACAACTCCCTTAGCTACAACTCATGTAATTAAATACTCAATATTATTTGTACAATAATTTAGGGTGTATTTATTTGGAACTATTCCAACCAATAGAACTTACTTTAAATTTATGTTCATACTGCGATCTTTAATTATCCTTGTCGTTGTGGAAGCATGCATCTATGTAACCATTTATTAGATCATCTCCCATTCCAACAACCATCAAGAATAAATCATTAGTTTTTCTCAAGTACATAAGGATATTCTTGACCACTATCTAGTGAGTTTCAGTAGGATATGATTAGTGTGTTCTCATCATACTCCAAGTATATGAGTTATCCCTTCTAAGTACATAATATGACATACATGATAGATCCAATTGCCGAAGCACATGGAATCCTAATCGTGTATTCTTGCTCATTAGTCTTCCAATAAGACTAAGTCTTGCCAAGAACATTGTCGTTAGACAACTTTGTAAGTTATTCTACAAGAGTCTTGCATACTGAACAATTCAGTACTTTGTCTTTATAAGTACTTTGACACAAACCAATCAAATTTCTAGATTTATATCAATAGATATTAATTCTAAGGATGTAAGCGGCTTCTTCCTAAGTCTTTTCCTTAAGAAACTCTTTCAAATATGAAAATATGACGATGAGAATTCTAATATCTTAAAGCATGACTACGAGTGAGAAAGTTTTATCATAGTCGAAATATGAGTCAACCTTTTCACATTTTGTCTTGCTTAATTAGTATGTTCCTTGCTACCCATGTTAGTTTTCTCCAATAAAACTCAATTCCATCCTTTGGTTTTTACACCTTAGGTTAGAATGATCAAGTTCCAAACTTGATTATTGTACATGGATTGCCTTTTAGATTCTATGACTCCAAGTCATTAATCTAAATATGGAGCGGACATTGCATTTTTTTTTATAGGTGGTAAATATATCATTCTCAATGAACTTTACCTCAATACTTTCTATTTCAAGAAATCCAATACTTCTTGTTATAGATTGTATCTTATCATATATGCAAGTAACTTGTGTAACTTGAAAGAATTTTCACAACTCGTTGCGAAAGTTTGTTCAACTTCCATCTAAGGTTCTATGTTATTTTCTATGTCTCGAACAATTTGAGATATATTTTACTCCCACTGGTTCTTTTAGAGATAAACAATTTATCTAGAAAAGTACCATCACTAACAAACAATTTATTTCTTAGAAGTAAAATAATATCCTCAAGTTTCCTTAGGATATCCCATGAAAATACATTTATTAGATTTAAGTGTGAGCTTGTCCTAGACAAGTCCTTTCAAAAAGGTCTCACCATCTTAAATCTTCATGAAGACAAACCAAGTTTTCTTTCATTCCATATCACATACGGTACATTTGAACTTATTTTGATGGAACTCAAATTAGTGTAATTATAGCGGTTTCCAATGCATAACCCCAAAGTAAATAATGGAAGATCAATTTGACTCTATCATCTAATGAATCATATCCAATAAGGTTCTATTCCTCCATGTAGACACATCATTCCAAAATGGTGTTCTTCATGGAGTTAATTTGTGAAACAATTTCACAACCTTAAAGATGATTGTCAAATTCTTGGTTCAAATATTCATCATCACGATCAAATCGGAATCTTTGAATAGTTTTGCCAAGTATTACCAAAATCCTCTTTTAGCATTTCTACTTAATGGACCATATACATTGACATGTATTCGGTCTAATAAGATATTAGCTTTTTACTACTCCTAGTAAAAGATGTCTTGGTCCAAGTAGATAAGATTTGCATATATCACATGTTTCAAAATCATATGACTTTAAAACTCCGTCCCATGAAATTTTAGATATGCGTTTCTCATTTATTTGATCAAAACAATAATGCCTTAAGAATTTAATTATTTATGTTATAGCCTTATATATTATTTTGTTCTTCAAGATTTAGGATATTAGATTTATTTATATGATTTAACAATACAATAAAGTAAATCATAATAAATAAATCACATTCTTATTCTCAATAAGAAATAAATATCCTTCATTATCTTATAACAGAATAATACTTTCTACTTAATGAGTAAAGTCACTTCATAAGTGTTCTACGAACAATGTTGCAACTCTTGCATCATTACCATTCATAGATTAACTTTACATTTCATAAGTAGTCTTTCTATTTACTAATTGTTGCACATCTATACAAATGTGAGATCCATATTCGGTATCCAATACCCAATAATTAGAATTAGAAAAATTAACTTTATAACATAAATATCCCTTGTGGTAGTCTCACTACCATTCTCTTTTATTGATCATCCAGAATTTTTGATTACAATTTTAAATGGTCAATTTCATTGCCATGCTTATCAAATTGCACTATTTAGAGTTATAATTTTAGCCACAATTATTTCTTTTAGGTTTGACAATATTTGTCTTGTCTTTATCTTCAATCCTTTTTCCTTTTAGAAATTCATGAAGTCAAAAATCAAATTTTTGACTTAGATCATCATCTTCCGTACCAATGTTAAAAATAAAAATAAAATTGAGAGCACAAACTGTACGGCCGAACTAAGCCTTAAGGTAACCACATTTCCGTACATCACTCAGAAACTTAGAGAACAGTCCATACGGCCGAAACTAAGCCAAAAGGCATCCACATTTCCGTATGGATGGGAGATGTCAAAATATGCAAAATACCATATGATGATAACAAGGATACTGATTTTACATAAGCTCGCTTTCAATAATGATGGAGATCATAATTAGCTCAATGGGTATTGGATAAACGTTGATTGGGCCTAGTGCAAGTGGGAGATTGTTAGATATTATGCCCTAGACCCTTGAGAAAGGTCTTCACGTTACATCATAGCTTCATTGTTATAGATATAACAAACCCGATTATTATATCTTTTGCCTGTTTATTATAATAATCATTGTCTCTAGCACTTATGAAGAGCTAGCATGAGTTTAATGGATAATCATATGATGATTATGGTGTATAGGATGCAGATTAAACTTGTGGGTACATGTTGGAGAACAAGGTACTGGATAGACCCGCTATGAGATGTATGTCATGGTCAAATGTCATAATTAAATCTCATAATAGTCATACCATTTGAATCCTTAGACCTAAGATTATCATGGTCTTCTACATGATGAACATTATGTTTGATGTACTCAAACGCTACCCTTAACCGGGTAGTTATAAAGGCTACGATTGGTATAATCGGATTCTTGTAGGGAAGAATGATAAGTCAAAATGGGATTTGTCCCTCTTTCAAGAGAGATATCTGCTTGGCCACTCGATGAGTAAGGTTGATGATAATGCATGGCCATGCCCAAATGAATTGATGTGTTTAATGCCATTTGCATATATCAATCCACTCAAGATAGCGTTGGAAACATAAGTTGACTTGGACCATGACTTATGTCCAATATGATATAGCGTGACAAAGGGATTGTGATATGTTCTATAAGGTAACTTTGGACTTTCAAAGTTATACTAATTGGGTAGTCACAATGGCTTGCTAGAGTCCGCTTATGACTTATGGGTTCTGACTCGTTGCCAACTTAGTATAACCCTATTGAGCCACACACAATAGAATGAATTGAAAAGGCTGAAAATCTAGGAATCGGGAACTGCTGACCGTATGGCTCCGTAGGAGGAGTACGGATCCTAGAGAGCCGTACGCCTGCCTTACGCGTATCTAGTCAGATTCTTGAGATTTCTTCATGGAGAACGAATCCTGAGTCCCAAAGGAATTAGGTCAAACCTCTCATCTATAAAGGAGTACCGGGTTTTACAGCCCCTAACCCCATTGATAACCTAGGTTTTGTAAACCTACATCTATTGTTTGCGAAACATTAAATATAGAGAGGTAGGATTATTAATTTGAGATCTATGATCATCAAATTCAATAATCAAAGAAGCAAAATAACTCCTACGAAGAATGCGTTTCTTCATCAAGCCTTTAGATCTAGCAGTCGCATCAAGAAGGTGATCTTGAGTCCGTTCAACGTGTGGATACCGATAGAGGGTGTTTGCTTTAGCACCTTAATGTCCGTGCTCATGGATGAGATCTTCAAGGGTTAGTATTCTTTCATCGTGTATTTAATTTAATCAACATGCACGGATCCGGGCTCATGGGTGTTTGATTTCATGTGATTATTCCACTGCGCATGGTGAATCAAAATCCAAAACTTTCATAGGCAGGTTGGTTGGCATAGATGACAAGAGGACCGACCTCTTCGGAAATAACCAATTTTGAAAGGAGGTCGGCTTCAGTTTTGTGTTCCCAACCGATTTGCCTTATCTCCCGGAATTCCATGTCTTTGAGGAGATCTAGGACGAGATCTTTGTACTTGGTCAGTACATGATTTTCAGTATTGTATTTCGCTTTTACTTGATTGACGACCAGCTTGGAATCACAGTATGCCACCAGTTTTGTTGCACCATGGAACTTTGCCTTTTATAGCCCTATGATGAGGGCTTCATACTCAGCTGGATTATTGGATGCTGGGAATTTAAAACTGATGAAATCATGAGCAGTATGCTCATTTCTCGGACTGGCAAGAATGACTCCTGCTCCGCTTCTTCCTTTGGTTGTGGATTCGTCCGTGTATAAAATCCAACAATCGGGTGGTATTTTGGACTCCGGATCTGTGTCTATGGGGACCTTGCGTTTGCGTGTGATGGAATTCTGTTCACTTGTAAAGGTTGTCTCTACCAAGAAATCGACCAGGGGTTGAGCAAGCAAGGTCTTCCTGGGCTTGTAGGTGATGTCAAACTCTGTAAGTTCAATGGACCAATTGAGGAGATGACCAAAGTTGTCCATATTGTGCAATATTTTCTGCAGAGGAGCATCAGTGTAGACCGTGATGGGATGAGTGGAGAAATAAGTACGCAGCTTTCTTACAGTAATGACCAGGGCGTAGGCTATCTTGTCTGCATTGAAGTATCTAGATTCTGCATCTAATAGAGCCTTGCTTACATAATATAACGGCTTCTAGATGCCTTTTTGTTCGCGGACCAATATCGCAGCAATGGCGTGATCGGTAGCAGCAAGGAAAACATAGAGCATCTCTCCCACGACCGGGCTAACCAGCAGAGGAGGATTACCCAAGTATGTTTTCAATTCTTGGAATGACGCCAAGTACTCTGGTGTCCAAGAGAAATATTATTCTCCATTAAGAACCTTGAACAAGGGTGGAGACTTCTCTGCCGACTTAGTAATAAACCTTCTTAGTGCCGCAATCCTTCCATTGAGCCTCGGTACTTCTTGTTGGTGTGTATGCCCTAGGTATGTTATTTGAACGACTAATGTTATCATTTTCTTTACGCTTTAATAAATATATTGAATGCTTGAATATTATATCTTTTCCATATTTATTGTCTACTAAAGTGTTGCATTTACTTGTACAAACAACTACATTCATGTATATAAGTTGTTATTTTTCTAATGTTACTTTTTTTCAAAAAGTAAAAAAATCCTCAAAAAATTATTCTGCAAAAACACCATTATATTTCAGTATAAAGATAATTACAATTAATTATTATTAATGTTACACGTAATTATAGCTAGTATTACAGTTGAAAGATGAATAAAATAATTTTTTTCCTGTAAAACATGTGTTATGTTTACTTATAAATAATACTCCCTCCGTCCCAGTTTAAGGTTCTTACTTTCTTATTTGGTTTGTCTCAGATTAAGGTTCTTAGTTTACTTTATTCCCTTTTTGGCAAAAAATGAACAGTGTTTTGGACTTATATACCCCTACACATTTCTTAAAATTACCAAAAAATCAACCATTATCATCAGTAAATGTACTCCATTAACTCTTTTTAAACTTAATCAATTAACTAATTAATCCTAATCTAACAAACCCACCCTAATTAATCTATTCTAGATTCCCAATGACAAAAGATCTGGATCATTCTCACCCAAATCTCACACTCTCTCTCTTTCTCTTTCTCTCTCGAACGAACGAACAATGAGGAACGGCGACCACCACCTTCCCTGCTGTTCCTCTTCCCCTTGTTCTTCTTCCCTCTTAATCCCTCTTCTTTCTCCACTCTCTTCTCTATTTCTCAAAAAAAAAAAAAAAAAAAAAAATCCCTTCTCGTCGTCTCCATGAACTCCGGCGAAAAAATTTCAAAAGCCCACCTTCGTCAACCCCCTCTTCCCCTTCTCTCTTTCTCAAAAACTTTCCCTTCCCTCTTTAATCTCCTAATCGCCACCTCACCTTCGTCAACCCCCTCTCCAGAAATCCTAATTTCAGAAGGTCTAAATTCTTCCCTCTTCAATGAACCTAGAAATTGATTCGTTTTTTCTGAGGAAGCCCTAATTTCATAATCTCTTAATCATTCGTGTTTTTCGGAAGAAGTCCCAATTTCAGAATCCCTAAATCATTTGTTTGTGGAGGACACATTCGATTCCATCATCTCAATCGTAGATGAGACTCCGTTCGATTATACCCAGTTCCAGATCTACCGCCACCTAAATGGGCATCGCAAGAAGATTTGATAAAGTTGTGGTGCCCAGGAGCTTATAGGTTACGTATAAACTGGGACGGAGGGAGTATTATTTATAAATAACACAGTTGTTACATATAGTTGTACTAAGTATTACTTTTGGCAAACGAAAAAAACAAAATATATACTCCCTCCGTCCCAACACAAAAACTTCTTTCCCTTTTAGGCCGTCCCACTAAAAGTGAGACTGCTCAAAATGAAATTTTTTCAACCCCACTCATTCTTTCTCTTGATTTCCACCACTCAATTTATTCAACCAACACTTCTATTTATCCCACTCATTCTCTCTCTCTTCATTTTTCCACCACTCAATTTATTCAACTAACACTATTATTTACTCTACTCATTCTCTCTCTTCATTTTCTACCACACATTTACTAATTTGTCTTAATTAGTGTGCAAACCCCTCTAGTCCTACTAGTGCTGGGATGGAGGGAGTATGTATGTGTGTGTGTATATATATATATATATATATATATATATATATATATATATATATATATTTAAACCAAAAAAAATCGGATTTTTCGTTTTGAATTTTTTGTAAGTCATGAGTCACTGTCACGTGGCAGATTTTGAGTGGAGCATGAGTTGGGATCATTTGCTTCCCGCAAAATTGCTCCCGTTGCAACCGTTTTCATCCATGAGAACAAAATGTATGTTCTCATGGGAAACCACCTCTTTTTTAATTAATCAAGACCCATTTCATAATGAGATTGATCTCAACAGACTTACATCCTCTCGAATAAAAGGCTAAATCTATACTCCCTCCGTTCTGGGTAAGTTGCAACATGAAAGTGGAAGCACAAAAATTAAGAAAAGAGAATAATGAGTGGTTGGGAGGAAGAGAGAGAATGAGTGGAGAATAATGAGTGGTTGGGAGGAAGAGAGAGAATGAGTGGAGGATTATAAAAGTAATAAAGAGTTTCCTTATTTGGCATTGTTGCAACTTAAGTGGAATGCCCAAAATGGCAAATTTTTGCAACTTACCCAGAACGGAGGGAGTATATATTAAAAGCTGAGGCGGAGGGATGTGGATTCGCCACGTGGACATTTTTTTTCAAAAGGTTGCTTTTGGTGAAGCTTTGTCATCACCACCTTAAACTTTAAGTGACTTTTGATATTCTTCTTATTAGCTAATAATATTAGTTAAAGATATTAGTTATTATATAGGTTAACTATTACTATTAATAGTATTAGTTAACCATAATAGTTACTATATAAGTTAACTATTACTATTAATAGTATTTGTTAACCATAATAGTTACTATATAAGTTAACAATTACTATTAGTAGTATTAGTTAACCATGATAGTTACTATATAAGTTAACTATTACTATTAGTAGTATTAGTTAACAATGATAGTTACTATGAAAGATGGTTAGTCTTAGATTTCTAATGGAGATCTTATAATATGAGTAGGTTTACAAGTTACAACTTTTGAGCACAAACTAACTCAAAGATCAATATCTATGAAAGATCAAATCCTTGACTAAACCAGTGTATCTCTTTAAGAAAGATCTAAATAATCAAACTTAAAGAGGTACGTGTGTGTTCTTAGATTCAAAGCTCTTTAGATCTGTTTGATTTAGAGCACAAGAAATCTAATGTGTTTTGCTTGAGGATTTGGGCTAAGGATGAATGTATGAAGGTGTTCTTGAGGAATCTGAGAATTCAATGAACAATCTTCAAATCTTCAACAAATACTTGAGAGCGAAAATTCAGAGCAACTTCAAATGGTTGAAGTTAAGGGGTATTTATAGGTGAGCTCTCAAAACTAGCCGTTGGGAATCCTTTGTGGATAAGGTTAAGGACAAATGTGCTGGTGCTCATTGATAGGAGCACGTGGCATTTTATAGCCATTAGACACATAACATTAGTATGACCGGTGTGGACAGATGTCCTCATGTCTGGGTGCATACATGTTATTTTTCCACCATTGGATCTTGGGCGTAGTTTGAATTTCGTCAAGTCTTCATAAATTTAGAAAATCTTCTAAGTATTTGAGAGATGACATGGTGTTGTATGCTCTAGGCACGTTATGAGAACGATTAATGTTATCTATTGATTATGTTTTAATAAAGATATTGAATGTTTGATTATTATATCCTTTGCATGTTTATTATAATAATCCCCGTCCCTGATAATTATGATTAATTGTTAGTATAAGTTTGATAGATAATCATATGGTGATTATGGTGTATGGGATACAATTAAACTTATGGGTATTTGTTAGAGAACAAATACTGGACTGACCCATATGAGATTTATGTCATGGTCACGATGTAATAATTAAGTCTCATATAGTTATATTACTAGAATCTTTAGACTTGAGGTTATTACAGTCTTCCACTTGATGAACATTATGTTTGACATATTCAAATGTTACCCCTAACCAGGTAGTTATAAAGAATATGATTGGCATAATCGGAATCATGTAGGGAAGAGTAATAAGAAAAGAAATGATTTGTTCCTCGTCAAGAGAGATGTCAAGCTTTGGCCACTCGATGAATGGTATTGATGAAATGCATGGCCGTGCTCAAATAAGATTTGTCTTATCAATACATTCGGGATCGAGAAAGCATTGGACTATGTAAGTTGACCATTGACCATGGCTTACGTTCAATAGACATCGTGAAACAAAGAGATTGTAATATGTTCTATAAAGGATTCATGAACTTTGACAAGTTATATTAATTGGGTAGTCATGATGGCTTGCTAGAGTCCGCTCATGGTTTATGAGTATAAATGTGTTTGTGCTCATTGCCAACTTAATATAATCCTATGGGGTCACACACAAAAGAACGAATTGTTTAATAGGCTAAAAATGACTTTCTGCTGGTGCTCGGCCGAGCACCTCAAAGGACTCGGCCGACCAATAGAAACAGAAGGGTAAAAATTAGAGGCGCTCGGTCGAGCACCTCAAAGGACTCGGCTGAGCAGGTCCTGTTCGGGCCAGAATTCATGATTACGTATTGTGACGGGTTTTAACCTATTTCTCCTAATGGGTTTAGGTTAAATGAGTTTAAATACCTCTCCTAATAACCTAATCAGACACGATTGATACCTGATCAATTTAAAGAGCCTCCAAGAGAGAAAATATATTCTTCTTCTTCCCAAGAACAAGAATCATAGTTTTCATATAGCCTTCATAATAGAAATAGTTTCTATTGAGTCTAGCAATCCTGATCAAGAAAAGTTCTTGATATTCGTTCGCATGTGGATAAACATAGAGGGCGTTGGCATCAACTCCTCCAAGTTCGTGATCCAAGTTTTGCGGTCGTGTTCCTGCGTTCATGATTCAAAGAAGCGCGAAGAAAAAAGATTGAAAATCTCAGAATTTTAAAGCTCCATCACGGTTAGTGTTCTAAATTCATCTCCGTATTAATTTTATGTATGTATATGAGATATATGGAGATCATAAAATCGCACCGTTTAAATACGTTATGTGAGATCTAAGATTGCAATAATAATTTGATTATTGTATTCCGTATGATTATCAAAAATTAATTGGATTGATTTGTTGATGATCTTTGATTCATGAATAAATTGTTTATTCAAGGTTTTGATGAACATGGTGATTTGATCATCATGAACACCAAACCCTAATTGAATCGGGAAAGCAATTTTAGGATTAAAATTAGAAAAGAAAAATCTGTTCTGACGGCGTGCTCGGCCGAGCACCTCATAAGACTCGGCCGAGCAAAAGGGATCAGAAGGTACGGTTTTTGAAGACAAAGGTGCTCGGCCGAGCACCTTTAAGGACTCGGCCGAGCGGAATGATTTTGGACAAAATTTGTTTTTCAGATGGCTGGTTTATGAAACCGTGTTTCCTGAAATTAAATGTCATGTTTGAAATCACTTTGGATTGAATTTGTTTGTCAGATGGCTGGTTTGAGAAACCGTGTTTCCTGAAAAAAAATTCTCAAGGTCAAAGTAATAAATTGATGAGACAAAAGAATTTAGAATCGAGTTACATTATGTAAGGGATTATGGATGCCTTTTGGTTTAGTTTCGACCTTACATAGTTGTTTCTTCTAGTTTCTAAATTTGGTACGGGATTGTGGATGCCTTTTGGCTTAGTTTCGACCGTACAATCGAGCTCTCAATTAAGTGTTAAAGAATTTATCCCCATAAATCAATCACATGAAATCATAGTTTAATTAATTGGATTAATTAAATTGTTAACCGATGCTTTATGTGTTTATATTATGTGACTATAAACATGTCACCATGCTATATGATGTGAGCCTTCTTTAAAATTTAAGTTCCGTGCCAACCCATGATTAAAACACTTGGGATGACATGGGTATTTTCATGCGCGCTCTAACCATCACGAGGTGCATTGATTTTATTCATGTATGAACAAGATGAGTGAAAGAGTGATTCATATGCATTTAAAGTGGGTTGACTTAATTAGGCTATCAAAAGAGTTTTGGGCCTAAGGCACAGATGAGATTAAAACATGCATGACATATGATGTCTTGATATAATCTCATAAAAGATCTAAGAGTCATATATGATATGATTGACAAGGAGTTGTCTACCTAAATAGTTTAATTTTATGCATCTTGCCATCGCGGACGTAAAATTAAATGAAATATGGATCTTAGCCCATTTAAATTATATTATACATTGGATGTATATGAAGATTATATAATTTAGTGGGAGTATTTGTGAAATACTATTAATTTAATATCTTTAATTAAGTTGGTTCTTATATTTAATTATATGTTTGCATAATTGTAGATAATGGCTCAAAGTACAAATTTATCATTGCGATCTATCCTTGAGAAGGAAAAGCTTCAAGAAAATGGAGCCAACTACACAGATTGGATCCGTAGCCTTAGAATTGTTCTAAAGCATGAGGACAAGCTCTATATTCTTGATGAGCCCGTTCCTGAAGATGAACTTGCTTCTAATGCACCCAAGAATGAGAGAAACGCCTACAAGAAACACAAAAGTGATTCTTATGAGGTGGGTTGTCTTATGCTTGCGGCCATGTGTCCAGAGCTTCAGAAGACTCTTGAAAACTTGGAGGCATTTGACCTTGTTGCTTCGTTAAAAGATATGTTTCAAGAACAAGCAAGACAAGAGAGGTTCGACACTATAGCTGCCTTGGTCTCATGCAAGATGAGCGAAAGGAAGTCTGTGGGCCCTCATGTTTTGAAAATGAAGGCTCACTTTGAGCGCCTAGAGAGGCTTGGCCATCCCATTGATGTTGAGTTGGCCACTGATTTTATTCTTAATTCATTGCCCAAAAGCTATAATTAGTTCGTCATGAACTTTAATATGCATGGGATGGATAAGTCCCTGTTTGAGTTGCATGGGATGCTTAAGACAGAGGAAAAGAAAATTGGTAAAGAGGCCGCTCCCGTGCTCATAGTGTCTAAGGAAGGAAAGGGCCAGAAAGGCAAAGGAAAGGGTAAGGCAAAAGTTGTCAAACCCAAGATTGGCAAGGCAACTGTTTCCAATGCTACTGTGGCTAAACCTACTTCCCAAAAGGATGCAATCTGTTTCCACTGAAATGAGATTGGTCATTGGAAAAGAAATTGCAAGGTTTACAAGGAAGAGTTAAAGAAGAAGAAGAGCAATGGGACTGCATCGACTTCAGGTATCTATGTTATAGATATTCTACTTTCTACTTCTAGTTCCTGGGTATTAGATACTGGATGTGGATCTCACATTTGTTTAAATGTGCAGGAACTAAAGAATAGAAGGCTTCTCAAAGATGGCGAAGTAGATCTACGCGTGGGGAATGGAGCAAGAGTTGCTGCATTAGCCATAGGAACCTATGAAGTCATTTTACCTAGCGGATTAATTCTTGTTTTGAACAATTGTTATTACGTTCCAGATTTGAGTAGAAATATTATTTCAGTTTCTTGTTTGGATAATGAAGGTTATAGTTTTCTTATTAAAAATAAGAAGTTATCTATTTATTTAAATGATATGCTTTATTGTACTGCATGTTCATTTAATGGCCTTTATGTTCTTGATGTTGAAAGTGGGAATAATGAGAATATTTATAATGTAAATAAGAAATCCAAACCTAATGATGTAAATCATACTTATCTGTGGCATTGTCGTGTTGGTCATATTAATGAGAAGCGTATCTCAAAACTTCATGGGGACGGACTTTTAGATTCACATGATTTTGAATCATATGAAACTTGTGAGTCTTGCCTACTTGGAAAGATGACAAAGACACCTTTTACTAAGAGTAGTGAAAGGTCTAGTGACTTATTGGGACTCATACATACTGATGTGTGTGGACCAATGAGCAGTAGTGCTAGGGGAGGATATCAATACTTCATTACTTTTACTGATAATTTTAGTAGATATGGCTATGTCTACTTGATGAAACATAAAAGTGAGTCTTTTGAGATATTTAGAATATTTCAAAATGAAGTACAAAATAAACTTGGAAAAACTATTAAAGCACTTTGATCTGATCGTGGTGGAGAATATTTAAGCCAAGAATTTGACAATCATCTTAAAGATTGTAGAATCGTTTCACAACTAACTCCACCTGGAACACCATAATGGAATAGTGTGTCTGAGCGGAGAAATATGACTTTATTGGATATGGTTCGCTCCATGATGAGTCAAGTTGATCTTCCTTTGTCCTTTTGGGGACATGCACTAGAAACTGCCGCTTTTACACTAAATAATGTTCCAACAAAATATGTTCCAAAGACACCATATGAGATGTGGAAAGGAAAGAAGCCTAATCTTTCTTTTATGAAGATTTGGGGTTGTGAGGCATATGTCAAGAGGCTTATCTCTGACAAACTCGCACACAAGTTTGATAAATGTAATTTCGTGGGATATCCTAAGGAAACTAAAGGATACTATTTTTACAAGCGTACGGACAACAAAGTGTTTGTTGCACTAGATGGTGCTTTTCTAGAGAAAGAGTTTCTCTCTAAAAGAACTAGTGGGAGTAAAATTAGTATTGAAGAGGTTCAAGAACCCGGAAGTTACATGGAACAAAATGGTGGATCTGAACATGTTTCACAAGGAGTTGTGGAACCTATTCAGAATACTCAAGTTCCTCACAGAACTGGTAGGGTGCGATCCGAACCTGAGAGATATGGATTTCTCATGATGGATAGAAATGAAGTGGAAGTCATAGTTGATGACGAACCTACTTCCTACCTGTAGATACCCCGGGGGGGATCCACGGCTTTAGGCTCGAGCGCGTGGGTTACCCTAGGATGTCTAACTTGTTTTAGAGTCGCCACCTATGTTTTGAGGAACATAAGAAAAACCTATTGATTATAGCCTAAGTTTGATTACGAAAACAGAGATTTTTTGTTTTGAGGTTCGGGGGTTAGATTACGAGATGGGAAGTACCGAAACACCCATCTCGCCCAACTTAAGTTGGTCTTGCTTGATCAAAATCTACATGAATGAAAATGTTCTTCTTATTCTTCTTTAAGTCATAAAAGGGGGGGGGGTTTGAAATATGATTTGGAATGTAGGAAATAACCCCTTAACCAACCTCAATGAGATGAGGTGATCATTAGAGTCATGTCCCAAAATGATTTGGGTGATTGCACATTTGATTAAAGTAAAAGAGAGAGGAGATGAAGTAGAAAAGAAAGGAAAAGATGGACTTTTACCTACAATTTGAAGAACTTCAAATGTTGCTTGATAAGATCCTTGGAGAACCTTTAGAAAGTGATTTTTTGTATAGTTTTTGTAAGTTCAATCTTTTGTCTAAGTTTTCGATCCTTGAAAATGGAGGTAAAGAGAGGTTTTTATAGGTGAAAGAGGGGTGTTTTTGGTGCCAAAACTCAGTCACCAAGAAATCCTTCCCGGGCAAAATCCTGTAAATTGAGCAAGGGAGAGAATCCTGGCCAAAACTCTGTAACTGACGCCCAGAGGCGCGCGCGCCTGGCTCCTCCTGTCAGAGGCGCGCGACTCAGAGAAGGCAATTTTGACAGAATGGACCAGAAAGTCAGCCCTGTCATTCAGTTTAGTCCCTAGACTTAACGAAGTCAGTCAGGAACTTAACGGAAGTGACAGAAACTAACAAGAAACACTTAAAATAGGGAGAAACACAAGATCAAATGTGCAATCGGGGTGAGCGATCCAAGGCGGGGTGTCTACAGAGCCCCTCGGCGACGTGGATTGCAAAGCGAAACGCGTCGACGAAAGTTAAAAACACCCGCCGAGGACATCACCAAGAAAAGGCAAAGACTCGATGAAAGCAGGAATTTGAAATTGCGAGAGATAGTCGTGCGCTCCCTGTGCGAGCGACTTTTGTTGATAGAGAGGGTGGCATGATCCGTTAGGCGAACCTGCCGGCTGAATGTTTTGAATGAGGCCGTTAGTGAACCTTTTGATGAATCCGTTAGTGAGTCCGTTGGTGAACCCTTGTTGACGAATCCGTTAGTGAATCCGCTTGATGAATCCGTTAGTGAATCCCTTGGATGAGTCCGTTGGTGAACCCTTGTTGACGAATCCGTTAGTGAATCCGCTTGATGAATCCGTTAGTGAATCCCTTGGATGAGTCCGTTGGTGAACCCTTGTTGACGAATCCGTTAGTGAATCCGCTTGATGAATCCGTTAGTGAATCCCTTGGATGAGTCCGTTGGTGAACCCTTGTCGACGAATCCGTTAGTGAATCCCTTAGATGAGTCCGTTGGTGAACCCTTGTTGACGAATCCGTTAGTGAATCCGCTTGATGAATCCGTTAGTGAATCCCTTGGATGAGTCCGTTGGTGAACCCTTGTTGACGAATCCGTTAGTGAATCCGCTTGATGAATCCGTTAGTGAATCCCTTGGATGAGTCCGTTGGTGAACCCTTGTTGACGAATCCGTTAGTGAATCCGCTTGATGAATCCGTTAGTGAATCCCTTGGATGAGTCCGTTGGTGAACCCTTGTTGACGAATCCGTTAGTGAATTCGCTTGATGAATCCGTTAGTGAATCCCTTGGATGAGTCCGTTGGTGAACCCTTGTTGACGAATCCGTTAGTGAATCCGTTTGATGAATCCGTTAGTGAATCCCTTGGGTGAGTCCGTTGGTGAACCCTTGTCGACGAATACGTTAGTGAATCCGTTTGATGAAATATTGCTTTGAAGTCTCGTGCCACTTGGAGTCCCACTTGACTTTTTGAATTGTGGGGTGCGGGCATAGTTGACCGCGACAAGAAAAATGTTCCTGCTGGGGATGAAATGTTGAGATTGACTCTTGAGGGGGGTGTGGCACCCGTGACAGAACTTGGGGAGTTCGGAATCCGTGGGAGGACGGCCTACTTTTGAGTGGGAGTTTTTATCCTACTTTCAATTTTTGACATGCCTTAAGGGCGGACCGGAAGAAGGTGGGCCCAACTGGGTGTCCGAGGACAGGGGCTGTGCCTTGGTTTAGGCCGGAGATCTCTGACAAGGTCAATTTCTGAGGTGATCTAGACCTGAGAGGCCCGCGCCTTCCTCTGTGGGATTGTGACGTGCGCGCATTTGAGACCGCTGTCGGGTGGCACGCGCGTCTGGGAGGCGAAATTCCGGGCTTGATATTTGCTGGCCAAAAGAAGCCCCAACAGCTATAATATCATCTTCTGTTCGACCACTTGATTCTCACAGCTCCTTTCTGCCATTTTTGAACATCATATTATTTCTTAACTTTGCTTGTGATCCACATTTTCCATGGCTTCCAATTCTTTTGCCCTTGATGCCAAGGTTGTTAGTGAGTATGAAAAGGACTTGGGCACTTTTGTGTATTCTTTCAAGACCCATCCCAAGAAGGCCTTCATTAAAGACTTCGGGTTCCGAATTCTTTTCACCTTGCGGATGTTGAAGCCGGATTGGGATTTGTTGAGAGCTGCCGCGGCTTTCTGGGATTGCGACAGCCATACCTTCAACCTTTCGGCTAATGAAATGGTGCCGACTGTTGACGATTTCGGGGTCATACTTGGCATGCCTTTGGCCGGTCGGATTGCCGTCCCTAAATATCACCGTGGTGCCATCGACTCTTGGGTTGAGTTACTGAATCTCCCTATTGAGGACGTGAGGAAGATGTTGCACGGTACCGTGATTGATATAACTGAGTTGCCGATGTTCTTCAGTTTACACTCGGAGGACCCGGTGGTTCAATCTTTCAAAAGGAATGCCATGGCCGTTTGTCTCTTCAGCGAAGTACTGTTTGTTACACCCTTCGGGACTGCGGACGTGCAGTTGGCTGAGATTATTTTGCAAGCTAAGGAGCAACAATTTAGTGTAATCCCTCTTATTGTAGGGGAGACGTTGCACGGCCTTGATGAGTTACATAGGACGGGCAAGATGTGTCGGGGAAGCCCTTTGCTCTTGACCATATGGCTCCGAGAACACTTCAGGATTTATTCTCCGGATGGTGATTTGTCTCCTTTTGCTGTTCATAGGAGGAAGTTGTTGATCCGGGATTTATTTGAAGATGATTGGAAGAAATTCTTTGCCTCTCGGGTGACCGTTGATATTGAGTGGTGTCTTTCTTCTTGGGGTCTTCGTCCTTTTGTGGAGTGGACTCTTGGTTTTCAGCACGTGGTTGTACCCAGTTTGAGAGATTCTTCATTTTACCAGCCAGAGCGGGTTCTGCGGCAGTTCGGTCGCCAACAGACAATTCCTTTTCCGAGGGGCGGAATGTTTCGTCCAGTTGCTTACATGGGTCCTGACTTCTCGAGTGAGCTTCAGTCGGCTTGGGGAGATGACCGCAACCGTTGGGGTTTTGCTCCTCTGTATCGGGGGAGTGTCTTCCTTCCCAAGAGCTACTTGGATTATTTATTTGGCACCCTTTACCGTGGCATCACTTGGGTTGATGTGCTTCGTGCCGAGTTGTTGGGAAAGGGTTTTGAGCCTAGCAGCACTTTGAGATATAGGGAGGCTGCTGCTGATTCGAGTAACATTCTCGCTGACCCTTTCGGTACTCCTTTGGATGACTTTTATGCTAGGAGACGTGTTGCAACACAGAAGGTTTCGGTGCGTATTAGTGCTCCTTCGTTACCCAAGAAGAAAAGGACTGAGACGATCGGGTGGTCCTTTGAAAGCTAAGAGAAAATTGGATTTTTCTTAGTACCCTAAGAGATTGCAATTAGACCACTTTGTTTTAGGATTTAATATTTTGATGTCTTTTGTTGCTCAATAAATCCGTTGTAATGGTTTGAATAGTTCATTGAATGAATAAAAATTGCATTTTTTTATTTGAAGTGAATTGGGTATTTTTGATATGTTTTAGACCGCACCCGAAGGTTGCCTACGTTCCTCCAGTTGGGAGGCTCAGGTCTTCGTAGTTCAAACAAACAAAGACCATTTTTTTTTTCTTTTTTTTTGTGTGCACCCTGTTTTTTGCCTAGACCGCCCTTTCGGGTTTTCAATCTAGCGGGCTTTTTTTTTGCACGTGCTCTAATTTTTGCCTAGGCCGCCCTTGCGGGTTTTCAACCTAGCGAGCGATTTTTTTTTTTTTTTTTTTTTTTATGGTCTTTGTTTATTAAGCGTAGAACCTCTTGAGCTTGTCGAGGTTGACCTCCTTTGGCAGCTGGTCACCATCTAAATCCACGAGCCGGACTGCACCACCGCTTAGTATGTTTTTGACCACGTACGGACCGATCCATCGGGGTCCCCATTTCCCCAGGGGAATCATGGCATTAGGAGGATGTTGTCTTAAGACCAAATCTCCCACATTGATGTTTCGAGGGTTCACCTTTTTGTTGAAAGCTCTTGCCATCCTTTGCTGATACGCCCTTGTGCGTTCGAGTGCTCTTAACCTTTTCTCGTCGAGCAAGGCTAGTTGTTCATATCGACTTTGCATCCAGTCGACCTCGTTGACTTGATTCTCGAGGAGGACCCGTAGAGATGGGACTTCAAGTTCGATAGGGAGTACGGCTTCAGAACCATAGACTAATGCATAAGGAGTTTCTCCTGTTGCGGACCGTATTGATGTGCGGTAGCCCCACAATGCTAATGGTAGCTTCTCGGGCCAATCCCTTCCTGTTGAGGCCATTTTCTTGACGATGGTCTCGATGGTTTTATTTGCTGCTTCGACCGCGCCATTTGCTTGGGGACGGTAAGGAGATGACTTGTGCTTGGTGATCTTGTATTCTACCAAAAGTGCGTCAATTTCTTTCTCAAAGTGAGAGCCGTTGTCGGAAATGATTTCATGAGGCACGCCGTATCGGCACATGATATTAATCTTTACAAATTCGGCCACTTTCTTGGCGTTGAGGGTCGATAGGCTTGTGCTTCGACCCACTTTGTGAAGTAGTCGACTGCCACTAGGACGAATGACTGCCCATTGCTTCCAGCAGGATGAACTTTACCGATGATGTCTATCCCCCAACAAGAGAAAGGCCAAGGTGTGACCATGTTGTAAAGTTGTGAGGGTGGAGCATGTTGCAGATTAGCGTGGAATTGGCACTTGGCACACCTTTTGACTTTCTCGATACAGTCTTGTTCCATAGTGCTCCAATAGTAACCAATGCGAAGTATCTTCTTGACTAGCATAAACCCATTCATGTGGGGTCCACATTCTCCTTTGTGCACTTCACACATTATCTCTTGAGCTTCGGCCTCAGTGGCGCATAAGAGATTGATCCCGTCGTGGTGCCTTTTATAGACTCGGTCCCCAATCAGTACGTACCGAGAGGCTATCCTTTGCAGAGCTGCTTGAGACTTCTTATTGCTATTCTCGGGATAAGTGCCTTCTTTGAGGAAGTTCATGATAGCCGAATACCACGGAGAGTTTGTTTGCATCTCGTTAATCTCAATACTCATGCAATATGCCGGACTGTTCCTTCGAGAAATTTTGAAGGGCTTCACCATTTTCCCTTTGGGCATTTCGACTAATGAAGCTATAGTGGCCAGCGCATCGGCGAAGCGATTCTTATCCCTTGGTAGGTAGTTGAAAGTGATCTCTTGGAATTGTTCAACCAGTTCTTCAAGGTGCTGACCATACTGTTGGAGAGTCGGGTCTTGGGTTCGCCATTTACCCGATTGCTGATTGATAAGGAGTAAAGAGTCGCCGAATACTTCTAGTTCTGTGATGTTTCTGTCGAGAGCTGCTTCGAGCCCCGCTATACATGCTTCGTACTCGGCAATGTTGTTGGTAGCTTCGAATTCCAGGCGGATGGCAATGGGAGTGTAGATGTCTTTTGGATCGACAAGCAATACCCCTATGCCAAAACCGTGTCTATTGGCGGCGCCATCGAAAAAAAGTTACCACTTAATTTCCTCGGTCGCAGTACAAATTAAATGCTCGTCGGGGAACTGTACATCTTCCCGCTTCACTTCGTCACACGGGAATTCGGCAAGCTGGTCACTGAACACTTTCCCCCTGATGGATTTTAGTGTGACGTAAGTGATATCATAGCCGGCGAGCATGAAGTACCATTTGGCTATTCTTGTTGACATGAAAGGCTTCTCGAAGATGTAGCGGAGCGGGTCCACCTTTGCTACTAGCTTGATCGGAAAAGCTTCCATATAGTGTTTGAGCTTTTGAGTGACCCAAACCAATGCTGCGCATGACTTCTCTAAGACAGAGTAATTCTTTTCGCCTCCTTGGAATCGGCGACTGACAAAATAAATGGCGTTCTCCTTTGTGGACTCTCGTTGCTCTTGTACTAACATAGCCCCTAGGGCTTCATCATTGACAGTGAGATAGAGAAATAGAGGTTTCTCCTTGTGCAGCGGAACTAGAACAGGAGGGCACGTCAAGTAATGCTTCACTTGGTCGAAGGCTTCTTGGCACGCGTTGGTCCATTCTAGAGCCACATTCTTCTTGAGTAGCTTGAAGATTGGCTCGCACATGTAAGTGAGTTGGTGCACAAACCGACTGATGTATTGTAGTCTGCCCATGAAACCTTTAATCTCTTTCTGCGTCTTTGGAGGAGGCATGTCAATGATTGCCTTGATTTTGGAGGGGTCTACTTCAATTCCCCTTTCAGTGACCGTATAACCAAGAACTTTGCCTCGGATAACCCCGAACGTGCACTTTGCAGGGTTGAGCCTCATCTTGTGTTGACGAAGCCTTTCGAAGAACTTGCGGAGATCGATTAAATGTTGACCATCGGTCCCTTTGGAGTGAATGATCATGTCGTCCACATAGACCTCGATTTCTATGTGAATCATATCGTGGAACAAGTCTGTCACGGCTCTTTGGTAGGAAGCCCCAGTGTTTCTTAACCCAAATGGCATGACTGTGTAGCAAAAGGTACCCCACGGTGTTATGAAGGCTGTCTTATGTTGATCTTCTTCGGCCATGAGAATCTGATTGTACCCAGCGAACCCATCCACGAATGAGCGAACCTCATAGGCAGCAGTGGAGTCGACCAGCATGTCGATATTAGGGAGTGGAAAATCATCCTTTGGGGAAGCTTTGTTTAAATCCCGGAAGTCTACACAAACTCGAACCTTGCCGTTTGCCTTCCTGACTGTCACAATGTTGGCTAACCATGTCGGATACTCGATAACCTTGATGAAACCCATACTGAGGAGCTTCTCAATCTCTTCTTTGACCTGCAGAGACCATTCTGGCTTGATCTTTCTGAGCTTCTGCTTTACTGGCCTGGCATCTTCTATGATCGGAATCCTGTGCTCTGCTACCTTTCTATCCAAACCCAGCATGTCTTTGTATGACCATGCGAACACAGCCACGAACTCCCGTAGTAGTGCAGTCCATCTGTCTCTGTCGTCCCCCTTGAAGAAGCTTCCAATCTTAGTTTCTTTTGGCTCTTCTTCGGTACCCAGATTAACAACATGCAATTCTTCGTCAGCCTTTGGACCATTCTCACCACGACTACGGACTTGTTGAGCAAGTTCATTTAAGTATGTTATTTTTTCGTGGTCTTTTCATCATAATTTGAATCGTTATTAACTTGTTCATTAAGTTCATTATTAGTTAATTCATCATTTATGATGTTTGCAATCTCAGGGTACTCAGAAATATCAAATTTTTCATTAGCAAAGAAAGGAAACACACGCTCGGCTATGGCCTCCAAATCCCTTGGGTGAGGGTATTAGAGACACTCTCGGACTCGAAAGTAAGTGTGAGCTGCTCTTCCTTTGTTGCTGTGCGGGGTATGCAACCCATTTCTTGGACTAAGAATTCCTCGGATACCACGGGCCCTTTCGTTGAATACCAATTGTTGATCGGCTCGGAGCTTGGCAGGATCTCACTGAGAGTCTTGTTTATGATGACGGTGTCATGGATGGCGTTAACTTGGCATTCATTCATCATGGCAAGCTCTTCGAACATGGAGGCTAAATCTGTCAGTTCTTCCCCCACGGTGATTTCTGTCTCGGATTCTATAGTCATCTTCTTTCCCCACCATTCACGGGGCGACATGGGAGTTGGTTCCCTTTCGGATTTCTGGATCTCACAATCGGAGAAGATTTCGAGGCCGGGCTTTTTGACACCCTTATTGTTAACCCATGGCTCGGGAAAGATCATGTATGGAACGTCTTCCCCTTGGCGGACAAAATAACCATTCAACGTCTTGCGGTAAGGCCTTAGATTAGGGACTTCGTAACGACGGCCTTCTTTACGAGCTCGGGCCTTTTCTTTCTTGATTGCTTGCTCTTGTTTCAAGTCTTCCTTGGAAGGCTCGTACCCTAAACTGAATGTGTTCTTGACAAATGGGACTTGCACGGGATGTAGGATTCCTTGTTGATATCTCCCTAAGCCTAAACCAGGGAAGTAGTCCATATTCCTCATCATGCGGAGGACTTTGTGATTGCTAGGGGTCCATGATCCGTTTCCCCCTTCTTTGTCAATGGCGTTGATTGAGACGCCGGAGAGAGTGGAGTCTAGTAAACCATGCTGAACTTGGTGGACGGGCTCACCTTTTCTGTGGATAGTGACGTTTTCAGCCATGACGGTCACTATTTCATCACCATTTCGGATCTTGACACATTGGTGGAGAGTTGATGGTATGGCATTAGCACTGTGAATCCATGGCCGTCCCAAAAGTAAGTTGAACGAGGCCGGGATATCAAGCACTTGGAATGGAACGGACATGACCATGCTTCCAAACTCGATGTCTATTTCGATCATACCCATGACTGTACGGGCGGTGCTGTCATAACCTCGGATTACTTGAGTAGAAGGCTTCAAATCGGAATCCTTAAGTCCCAGTATGCCCATGATTCTGCCAGGCATGAGAGTGAGTGCGGAACCACCGTCCACTAAGACTCTTGAGACGGGCCTCCCCCTTGCTCGTACCTTGAGGTAAATAGCTTCGTTGTGGTCGGAACCAAATGGTGGAAGGTCCATATCGGCAAAGGTGATGACGTTGCCAAAATGAATGTGACCAATCATTGCCGTGAGGTCCTCGGGAGTAGTATCGGGAGAAACTGATGTATCATCGAGATTGCGGATGACAAGATCTCGGTGTTTCTTTGAGGATGCAATGAGGTCCCAAATAGAGATGTTGGCTTGAGTTTTCTTGAGTTGGACAAGTAGAGGATCTTCGGGAGTGTTGCGAGCTTGCGGCCTTTGAGAAGAGGAGCTCGGTGCGGAAGTGGAAGGGTTGCTTGCTATGACTCGACCAGATCGAGTTAGCATGTTGACGTTCCCATCTTGCTTCTTTTTCCTATTCTCTAGTACTTCCCTCATTACCTCATCGTAAGTCACTACATAACAAGAATTGTCAAGTTTATTCATAACATTGGGGCCCCCATTCACAATTGGGATTGAATGGGTGGTCCCCTCGAGTTCTCCTATCTCTCTTACATTGACATGCTCATCATTAGTCACTACAAATTCTTTCTTATCTATGAGATCTTGAATGACATTGCGGAGAACGAAGCAATCCTCGGTGGTGTGGCCACTATATTGGTGGTAGCCACAATATTTGTGGTGAGCATGATTGGATAGGATCGTCTTGGGTTGGTACCCTTGCACGGGTGTAACTTGACCCTTTGCCTTGAGGACCTCGAACACTTCGGTTTGAGTCATGCCTTGGAGAGGCGTGTAGACACGGTCACTTCGGGACTTCTTCCCTTGAGGTGGAGGAACCTTTTTGTAATTCTCCTTGTCAATAGTGACGGCGTTGACCGAGGCCTCTTTTGTGGAGTTGGAAGCGGCCTTGTAGCGGTAAGTAGGAGTGGCCTTCTCAATCTCCTTGAGCAAGTCATCCATGTGTACCCCCGCCTCATACATTTGGGAGAAGTCGGAGTAGAAAGCCCCACTTAGGTGGGTGCGGAGATCAATCTTGAGACACTTGAGAAAGATGTCCATTTGCTCTTTTGTGTTTGGCCTCTCAACAATTTCAGAGAGTTTATCATTCCATCTCCTTGTGAAGTCGATGAAGGACTCATTGTCTCGTTGAGTAGTGTTCTCTAGCTCTTTCCTTGTGGGCCGGTGAGTGGTGTTGCCTTGGTATTGGTTCTTGAAGGCAAGCATGGCGGAGTCCCAATCAAGACGGACAGTGAGCGGGAGAGTAGCATACCAATCTTTTGCCGCCCCCTCGAGAGTGAGAGGGAAGCATTGAGCCATCACCTTGGGAGAGACCTTCTTTGGAACCATTGCCCAAATATAAGTCTCAATGTGAGCCATGGGACAAGAGTTGCCCTTGAATTTGCTTATGTCGGGCATCTTGAACTTATCGGGAAGAGCGGCCATAGTACTCATGAGGATGGATGATTGATAAAGGCTTGTGTCGGAGCCTTTCCCCATGTTGAGCCCATTGAATTTTTGGTCGATGTAGGCCATGATAGAATCCACCATTTTGGGCTCATTGTTCTCGGAACTTGGTTCCCCCATTTTCTTGGTGCGGGTGTTGACATACGGACTTTTGAACAAACCCTCGGTCCACTCGGATTCATCATCATTGTTCTTGTTCTTCCCCTTGGCAAGGTTAGTGAGCTTTTCTTTCATTAGCTCCATCTCGGCCTCGTGGGCCTCCCTTTGGCTGTCGAGGTGGGATTGCCAAATGTCGTCTTTGCTTTGTGCCTCCTTGTTAAGGGTGGAGACTTGCTCTTGGAGGAGTTGGACCATAGTTGAGAGCTGTTCGAGAGACATGGTGTTGCTGCTGCCGGTCATGGTTGATGTTGGAGCTGTTGGAGTGATCTCTTCACGGACTAACCGATTTGCTGAATCCCGGTAGACTCTGTAAGTACCAATTGAACCTATATTGCAGAAGAGGCCCTTGTCAGTCTTGATAACACTTGCGGTCCATGAAGAGGCTTAGAACACACAGTTGGGCACACGACTCGAACCACATAAGAAAAGACTCTTTTTTTTTTTTGTTTTATAAGTCGGAGGGAATGAATCCCTTTTGGGGTTTCTAAGAAAATAATGGAATCGTCACACTAGTATATAGACCATCTCGCGGTCCCATATACTCATCGGATTCCATCGCGCTTGTGAATCCTACATGTGTCGGGATTAAACTAAATTAATGTAGTAAAGCATACATGCGGGGACGGGTTTTTATTTTCGTCCAAAATAACCACTTTTGGGGACGGATTTTTATTGCGTCCATTTCAACAAGTTGGCATGTATGATTTGAAGACATTAGTTTAGGGAAATCTCGGTACATGGAAACCGACTTGAGTCACGGAGTGTTAGACCCTAACTAGAGTTGTGTGGTTTGTGCTCGGCTTGAATATGAGGCTCAAAGGTCACCCCCGGCATGTAGTCTTGAACTACGCCACGGGCTGAGGTTTACCGCTTCGAAAGAGCCAAGGTCTGGTGGAGCTTGAAACTTTCTAGGACGGGCCTCGACGGGTTTGGGGTTGGACTTGTGCGACTCGATAGTGAGCAGTTCATAGGAATATGTGCATGTAGTGTGAGGTCTAACAAGTGACAATTTTTTTTTTTTTTTTTTTTTTTTTTTTGAAAAGAAAGAAAACAAACACATAAGCACATAAATACAACTCCCGAATCACCCGTGTGACCGGTAAATAAAACACAAAATTAAAACAGTCCGAGGTTCAATTCTGTTCTGATGCAGGCAACTGTGCCCACACCCCACTGTTCTGCTCAGTCACTGAAACCTGTTTCTGTTCTGGAAACCAACCCAGAAGCGTGCGCCTCTGAATGTTGATGTGGGACGCGCGCGCATTGCGCAATGCTTATGGGAGGCGCGCGCTTCTGGTCACACCTGTCAGAATGTCAGACTTTGGACTCAGGGGATTGCCCTGGTCCTATGTTCATATTGTAACCCCTGCAGAAGTGATTAGTGCAGAATAGCAGAAGAAGAAGATGAAGAACATGAAGAAGTGGGCGATTCTGGTTCTTGATGCGGGATGCGCGCGCCTTAGGCTTAAAAGGCCAGACGCGCGCGCTTCCCCCATCAGGAATCAGAATGCCCAGAAAAGATGTAGATTTCGATCAGAATGCAAGTTTAACCCCCAAAAATCCCCAGCGGAGTCGCCACTGTAGATACCCCGGGGGGGGGGGGGGGAGCCACGGCTTTAGGCTCGAGCGCGTGGGTTACCCTAGGATGTCTAACTTGTTTTAGAGTCGCCACCTATGTTTTGAGGAACATAAGAAAAACCTATTGATTATAGCCTAAGTTTGATTACGAAAACAGAGACTCTTTGTTTTGAGGTTCGGGGGTTAGATTACGAGATGGGAAGTACCGAAACACTCATCTCGCCCAACTTAAGTTTGTCTTGCTTGATCAAAATCTACATGAATGAAAATGTTCTTCTTCTTCTTCTTTATGTCATAAAAGGGGGGTTTGAAATATGATTTGGAATGTAGGAAATAACCCCTTAACTAACCTCAATGAGATGAGGTGATCATTAGAGTCATGTCCCAAAATGATTTGGGTGATTGCACATTTGATTAAAGTAAAAGAGAGAGGAGATGAAGTAGAAAAGAAAGGAAAAGATGGACTTTTACCTACAATTTGATGAACTTCAAATGTTGCTTGATAAGATCCTTGGAGAACCTTTAGAAAGTGATTTTTTGTATAGTTTTTATAAGTTCAATCTTTTGTCTAAGTTTTCGATCCTTGAAAATGGAGGTAAAGAGAGGTTTTTATAGGTGAAAGAGGGGTGTTTTTGGTGCCAAAACTCAGTCACCAAGAAATCCTTCCCGGGCAAAATCCTGTAAATTGAGCAAGGGAGAGAATCCTGGCCAAAAATCTGTAACTGACGCCCAGAGGCGCGCGCTTCCTGCTTTGGGGGCGGGAGGCGCGCGCGCCTGGCTCCTCCTGTCGGAGGCGCGCGACTCAGAGAAGGCAATTTTGACAGAATGGACCAGAAAGTCAGCCCTGTCATTCAGTTTAGTCCCTAGACTTAACGAAGTCAGTCAAGAACTTAACGGAAGTGACAGAAACTAACGAGAAACACTTAAAATAGGGAGAAACACAAGATCAAATGTGCAATCGGGGTGAGCGGTCCAAGGCGGGGTGTCTACACTACCAAGAAGCGATCTCCGCTCCTGATTCAGAAAAATGGCTTGGAGCCATGGAATCTGAAATTAAGTCCATGTATGATAATCAAGTTTGGAACTTAATTGATGCGCCCGAAGGTGTAAAAACCATAGGATGCAAGTGGGTTTTCAAAAAGAAAACTGACATGGATGGAAAGGTGCATACTTATAAAGCTAGACTTGTAGCGAAAGGCTATAGGCAGATTTATGGAATCGACTATGATGAAACCTTTTCGCCCGTAGCAATGATCAAGTCTATAAGAATTTTACTTGTCATAGCCGCATATTTTGACTATGAGATATGGCAAATGGATGTCAAAACAGCGTTCTTTAACGGGAACTTACTTGAGGATGTTTATATAACACAACTGAAGGTTTTGTAATTCCAGAAAATTCTAATAAAGTATGCAAGTTGCAAAGATCCATTTTTGGATTAAAGCAAGCTTCAAGGAGTTGGAATCTTCGATTTGATGAATCGTTCAAAGAGTTTTGCTTCATCAAAAACGAAGATGAACCTTGTGTTTACAAAAATATTAGTGGGAGCGTAGTATTATTTCTAGTACTATAAGTTGATGACATATTGCACATGGGAAACGACATTCCTGCACTGCAGTCTGTAAAGACTTGGTTAGGAAAGTGTTTCTCAATGAAAGATATGAGAGAAGCCGCGTATATCCTTGGCATTAGAATCTATCGTGATATATCTAAGAAATTGATTGGTTTAAGTCAAGATACATATATTGACAAAGTTCTTAAGAGATTCCGCATGAAAAACTCTAAGAGAGGAAATTTGCCAGTAGGCCATGGCATAACTCTAAGCAAGAATCAGTGTCCCAAGACAACTGATGAGCGTGAGAGAATGATTGGGATTCCATATGCTTCTGCAATTGGATCAATCATGTATGCCATGATATGTACTAGACCCGATGTCTCGTATGCTTTGAGCATGACGAGCAGATACTAATCGGATCCTGGTGAGAGTCACTGGATTGCAGTCAAGACCATTCTTAAGTACTTGCGAAGGACTAAAGATTCGTTCTTGGTATATGGAGGTATGGAAGATGATCTTGTTGTAAGTGGTTATACAGATGCAAGCTTCCAAACCGACAAGGATGATTCTAGATCGCAATCTGGATTTGTATTTGTGCTAAATGGAAGTGTTGTTAGCTGGAAGAGTTCTAAGCAAAGTACCGTCACAGATTCTACAACGAAAGCTGAGTATATTGCTGCATCCGATGCTACTAAAGAGGATGCTTGGATTAAGAAGTTCAATGGTGAACTAGAGGTGGTTCCTAGCATTTCTAACCCAATAGACCTTTATTGTGATAATAATGATGCTATTGCTCAAGCAAAGGAACCTAGATCGCATCAGAAATCCAAACAAATACTTAGGCGTTTTCATATCATTCGAGAGATCGTAGATAGAGGAGACGTAAATATATGTAGAGTACCGACTGATGATAACATTGCTGACCCATTGACAAAGGGTCTTCCTCAAGCAAAGCATGAAGGTCATGTTAGGTCTATGGGTATTCGATACATTAATTAGGCCTAGTGCAAGTGGGAGATTGTTGGTGTTGTATGCTCTAGGCACGTTATGAGAACGATTAATGTTATCTATTGATTATGTTTTAATAAAGATATTGAATGTTTGATTATTATATCCTTTGCATGTTTATTATAATAATCCCCACCCTTATAATTATGATTAATTGTTAGTATAAGTTTGATAGATAATCATATAATGATTATGGTGTATGGGATACAATTAAACTTATGGGTATTTGTTGGAGAACAAATACTGGACTGGCCCATATGAGATTTATATCATGGTCACGATGTCATAATTAAGTCTCATATAGTTATATTACTGGAATCTTTAGACTTGAGGTTATTACAGTCTTCCACTTGATGAACATTATGTTTGACATATTCAAACGTTACCCCTAACCGGGTAGTTATAAAGAATATGATTGGCATAATCGGAATCATGTAGGGAAGAGTAATAAGCAAAGCAAGGATTTGTTCCTCGTCAAGAGAGATGTCAAGCTTTGGCCACTCGATGAATGGTATTGATGAAATGCATGGCCGTGCTCAAATAAGATTTGTCTTATCAATACATTCGGGATCGAGAAAGCATTGGACTATGTAAGTTGACCATTGACCATGGCTTACGTTCAATAGACATCATGAAACGAAGAGATTGTAATATGTTTTATAAAGGATTCACGAACTTTGACAAGTTATATTAATTGGGTAGTGTAGACACCCCGCCTTAGACCGCTCACCCCGATTGTACATTTGATTTTGTGTTTCTCCCTATTTTAAGTGTTTCTCGTTAGTTTCTATTACTTCTGTTAAGTTCCTGACTGACTTCGTTAAGTCCAGGGACCAAACTGAATAATAGTACTGACTTTCTAGTCCATTTTGTCTTTTTTGCCATCTCCAAGGCACGCGCTTTCACCCTTTGGGGCCAGAGGCGCGTGCATCCCGCCACCAAGGCAGGAGGCGCGCGCACCTGGGCATCAGTTTCATATTTCTGTCCAAGAATCCATCCCTTGCTCCTTTTAACAGGATTTGCTCGGGAAACTGACCTTTGTGACTTGGTTTTGGCACCAAAAACACACATTCTTCACTTATAAAAACCCCTCTAATTCACCATTGAAGAGGAGGAAGATTGGAATCATTAACAAAAACTATACACAAATACTTACAAGGCATTTTCCTAGAACCTCTTGAAGGAGTCTTTGAAGTTCTTTGAAGTATAGGTGAAAGACTACTATTTCCTCTTCTTTTCTACTTCATCTATTCTCTCTTTCTTTTGTTTTAATCAAAAGTGCAATCACCCAAACATTTTGGGACATGACATCAAAGACTACTTCACTTGAAGATAGTCACGAAGTCATCTCCCTACATTCTAAACACCTCTTTTTTACCCCCCTTTTATCATCAAGAATAAAAAGAACATTTCATCATTTATGTAGATTTTGATCAAGCAAGACCAACTTTAGTTGGGCGAGATGGGTGTTTAAGTACTTCCCATCTCGTAACCTACCCCCCCGAACCTCGTAACAAAGAATCTCTATTTTCGTAATCAAACTTAGGATATAAACATTAGGTTTTTCTTATGTTCCTCTAAAACATAGGTGGCGACTCTAAAACACCAAATAGACATCCTAAGGTAACACACCGCCCTAGCCAAGACGTGGTCCCCCGGGGTATCTACAGTGGTGACTCCGCTGGGGACGTTTGAGGGTTAAACTTGCGTTTCTGATCAAAATCTACATCTTTTCTGGGCATTCTGGTTCCTGATAGGGGAAGCGTGCGCTTCTGGCCTTCTTGGCCTAAGGCGCGCGCGGCCCACATCAAGGACCAGAGTCGCCTGCTTCCTGATGATCTTCCTGTTCTTCTTCTTTTTTCTACACTAATCATTTCTGCAAGGGTTATAATATACATTCAGGACCAGGGCAATCCCCTGATTCCAATGTCTGACAATCTGACAGGTTTGCCCAGAAGTGGGCGCCTCCCATAAATTCTGCGCCAAGCGCGCGCATCCCAAAATACAGGCCAGAGGCGTGCGCTTCTGGGTGGTTTTCTAGAACAGGGACAGTTTCAGAACAGCGCAGAATGATTGGGGTGTGGGCACAGTTGCCTGCATTATGGACTGATTTGGACCTCTTAACTGTTTCATTTTGTGTTTTGTTTTATCGGTCACACGGGTGATTCGAGGGGTGTAATTATGTGCTTATTTGCTTCTCTTTCATAAAAAAATTGTTTTGTCACATGTTGGACCTCACACTACGTGCACAATCTCCTATAAATTGTTCACTATCGAGTCGCACAAGTTTATAACCCCAAACCCGTCGAGGCCCGTCCTAGAGAGTTTCAAGCTTTACCCGACCTTGACTCTTTCGAAGCGGTAAACCTCAACCCGTGGCATAGTTCATGACTACATGCTGGGGGTGACCTTAAGCCTCTCATTAGCCAAGCACAAGCCAACACGATTCTAGTTAGGGTCTAACACTCTGTGACTGAAGTCGGTTTTCATGTGCCGAGATTTCCCTAAAATAATGTCTTCAAAACATATATGCCACGTGGTAATCATGGACGAAATAAAACTCCAACCCCAAGTGGTTATTATGGACCAAAATAAAAATCCGTCCCCGTATGTATGCTTTACTATATTAATTTAGTTTAATCCTGACATGTGTAGGATTCACAAGCGTGATGGAATCCGATGAGTATATGGGACCGCGAGATAGTCTATATACTAGTGTGTCGATTCCATTATTTTCTTAGAAACTCAAAAGGGACCTCGTCCCTCCGACTTATAAAAAAATGAGTCTTTTCGTATGTGGTTTGAGTCGTGTGCCTGTGAACACCCCTTTCCGAATGCGGGCGATGCACGGGAAGACTTTCTTTTATTTTCTTTATTTATCTTTTTTATGGGATTAGGATATTCAAATTGGCATTTAACTTATTAAGAGTCGCAACGTTGTTTTTATTGAGCTAAAACATTGAGAAACAACTAACAGAGAGGGTTCGGGGGTCAAGTTACAACAATAGAAGAATATCAAGTTATCACTCCTATCGCCCGAGAAGTCGGACTTTCTATCATGATGAATGTGTTAGTAGTGTGTTAGTGATTGAGACCGGATCCAAAGATTGCCTACGTTCTTCTCGTGATGAGAAGCTCAGGTCAGCGTAGTTCGCACATAATCGGAATAGAGAGAAGAAACGGGATCATGCATAATTGTAGATACCCCGGGAAACCACGGCTTGGCTAGAGCGGTGAATTATCCTAGGATGTCTAACTTGTTTTTAGAGTCGCCACCTATGTTTTGAGGAACATAAGAAAAACCTATATATTGTAGCCTAAGTTTGATTACGAAAACAGAGATTCTTTGTTTTGAGGTTCGGGGGTTAGATTACGAGATGGGAAGTACCGAAACACCCATCTCGCCCAACTAAAGTTGGTCTTGCTTGATCAAAATTTACATGAATGAAAATGTTCTTCTTCTTCTTCTTTAAGTCACGAAAAGGGGGGATTTAAAATAGGATTTGGAATGTAGGAGATAACTCCTTAACCAACCTCAATGAGATGAGGTGATCATTAGAGTCATGTCCCAAAATGATTTGGTGATTGCACATTTGATTAAAGTAAAAAGAGAGAGAGAGGAGATGAAGTAGAAAAGAAAGGAAAAGATGGACTTTTACCTACAATTTGAAGAACTTCAAATGTTGCTTGATGAGATCCTTGGAGAACCTTTAGAAAGTGATTTTTTGTCTAGTTTTCGATTGGGTTTTTCTGATGATTTTTCGATCCTGAAATGGACGTGAAGAGAGGTTTATAGGTGAAAGAGGGGTGTTTTTGGTGCAAAACTCAGTCACCAAGAAATCCTTCCCGGGCAAAATCTTGTAAATTGAGCAAGGGAGGGAATCCTGGCCAGAAATCTGTAACTGACGCCCAGAGGCGCGCGCTTCCTGCTTTGGGGGCGGGAGGCGCACGCGTCTGGCTCCTTCTGTTGGAGGCGCGCGACTCAGAGAAGGCAATTTTGACAGAATGGACTAGAAAGTCAGCCCTGTCATTCAGTTTAGTCCCTGGACTTAACGAAGTCAGTCAGGAACTTAACGGAAGTGACAGAAACTAACGAGAAACACTTAAAATGGGGAGAAACACAAAATCAAATGTGCAATCGGGGTGAACGGTCTAAGGCGGGGTGTCTACAGAGCCCCTCGGCGACGTGGATTGCAAAGCAAAACGCGTCGACGAAAGTTAAAAACACCCGCCGAGGACATCACCAAGAAAAGGCAAAGACTCGATGAAAGCGGAATTTGAAATTGCGAGAGATAGTGGTGCGCTCCCTGTGTGAGCGGGCTTTTGTTGATGGAGGGGGTGGCATGATCCGTTAGGTGAACCTGCCAGCTGAATGTTTTGAATGAGGCCGTTAGTGAACCTTTTGATGAATTCGTTAGTGAATCCCTAGGATGGTCCGTTTGGGAACCCTTGTTGACGAATCCGTTAGTGAATCCCTTGGATGAATCCGTTAGTGAATCCCTTGGATGAGTCCGTTGGTGAACCCTTGCTGACGAATCCGTTAGTGAATCCGTTTGATGAATCCGTTAGTGAATCCCTGGATGAGTTCGTTGGTGAAACCTTGTTGACGAATCCGTTAGTGAATCCGTTTGATGAATCCGTTAGTGAATCCCTTGGATGAGTCCGTTGGTGAACCCTTGTTGACGAATCCGTTGGTGAATCTGTTTGATGAATCCGTTAGTTAATCCCTTGGGTGAGTCCGTTGGTGAACCCTTATGACGAATCCGTTGGTGAATCCGTTTGATGAATCGTTAGTGAATCCCTTGGATGAGTCCGTTGGTGAACTCTTGTTGACGAATCCGTAGTGAATCCGTTTGATGAATCCGTTAGTGAATCCCTGGATGAGTCCGTTGGTGAACCCTTGCTGACGAATCCGTTAGGAATCCGTTTGATGAATCCGTTAGTGAAACCCTTGGAAGAGTCCATTGGTGAACCCTTATTGACGAATCCGTTAGTGAATCCGTTTGATGAATCCGTTAGTGAATCCCTTGGATGAGTCCGTTGGTGAACCCTTGTTGACGAATCCGTTGGTGAATCCGTTTGATGAATCCGTTAGTGAATCCCTTGGATGAGTCCGTTGGTGAACCCTTGTTGACGAATCCGTTGGTGAATCCGTTTGATGAATCCGTTAGTGAATCCCTTGGATGAGTCCGTTGGTGAACCCTTGTTGACGAATCCGTTAGTGAATCCGTTTGATGAATCCGTTAGTGAATCCTTTGGATGAGTCCGTTGGTGAAACCCTGTTGACGAATCCGTTAGTGAATCCGTTTGATGAATCCGTTAGTGAATCCCTTGGATGAGTCCGTTGGTGAACCCTTGTTGACGAATCCGTTGGTGAATCCGTTTGATGAATCCGTTAGTGAATCCCTTGGTGAGTCCGTTGGTGAACCCTTGTTGACGAATCCGTTGGTGAATCCGTTTGATGAATCCGTTAGTGAATCCCTTGGATGAGTCCGTTGGTGAACCCTTGTTGACGAATCCGTTAGTGAATCCGTTTGATGAATCCGTTAGTGAATCCTTTGGATGAGTCCGTTGGTGAACCCTTGTTGACGAATCCGTTAGTGAATCCGTTTGATGAAATATTGCTTTGAAGTCTCGTGCCATTTGGAGTCACGCTTGACTTTTTGAATTGTGGGGTACGGGCACAGTTGACCGCGACCAGAGAAATGTTCCTGCTGGGGATGAAATGTTGAGATTGACTCTTGAGGGGGGTGTGGCACCCGTGACAGAACTTAGGGAGTTCGGAATTTTGAAGAGGACAGCCTACTTTTGAGTGGGAGTTTCTATCCTACTTTCGATTTTTGACATGCCTTAAGGGCGGACCAGAAGAATGTGTGCCCAACTGGGTGTCCGAGGACAGGGGCTGTCGGCTTAATTTAGGCTGGAGATCTCTGACAAGGCCCTTTTCTTGACGCGATTTAGACCTGGGAGGCGCGCGCCTTCCTATGTAGGCTTGGGACGCGCGCGCACTTCAGACTGCTGGCGGGTGGCGCGCGCGTCTGGGAGGCGGAATTCTGGGCTTGACATTTGCTGACCAAAAGAGCCCCCAACAGCTATAATATCATCTTCTGTTCGACCACTTGATTCTCACAGCTCCTTTCTGCCATTTTTGAACATCATATTATTGCTTAACTTCGCTTGTGATCAACATTTTCCATGGCTTCCAATTCTTTTGCCCTTGATGCCAAAGTCGTTAGTGCGTATGAAAAGGACTTGGGCACTTTTGTGTATTCTTTCAAGACCCATCCCAAGAAGGCCTTCATTAAAGATTTCGGGTTCCGAATTCTTTTCACCTTGCGGACGTTGAAGCCGGATTGGGATTTGTTGAGAGCTGCCGCGGCTTTCTGGGATTGCGACAGCCATACCTTCAACCTTTCAGCTAATGAAATGGTGCCGACTGTTGACGATTTCGGGGCCATCCTTGGCATGCCTTTGGCCGGTCGGATTGCCGTCCCTAAATATCACCGCGGTGCCATCGGCTCTTGGGTTGGGTTACTGAATCTCTCTGTTGAGGACGTGAGGAAGATGTTGTATGGTACCGTGATTGACATAACTGAATTGCCGATGTTCTTCAGTTTACACTCGGAGGACCCGATGGTTCAATCTTTCAAAAGAAATTCCATGGCCGTTTGTCTCTTCAGCGAAGTACTGTTTGTTACACCTTTCGGGACTGCGGACGTGCAGTTGGCTGAGATTATTTTGCAAGCTAAGGAGCAGCAATTTAGTGTAATCCCTCTTATTGTAGGGGAGACGTTGCACGGCCTTGATGAGTTACATAGGACGGGCAAGATGTGTCGGGGAAGCCCTTTGCTCTTGACCATATGGCTCCGAGAACACTTCAGAATTTATTCTCCGGATGGTGATTTGTCTCCTTTTGCTGTTCATAGGAGGAAGTTGTTGATCCGGGATTTATCTGAAGATGATTGGAAGAAATTCTTTGCCTCTCGGGCGACCGTTGATATTGAGTGGTGTCCTCCTTCTTGGGGTCTTCGTCCTTTTGTGGAATGGACTCTTGGTTTTCAGCACGTGGTTGTACCCGGTTTGAGAGATTCTTCATTTTACTAGCCAGAGCGGGTTCTGCGGCAGTTCGGTCGCCAACAGACAATTCCTTTTCCGAGGGATGGAAAGCTTCGTCCAGTTGCTTACATGGGTCCTGACTTCTCGAGTGAGCTTCAGTCGGCTTGGGGAGATGACCGCAATCGTTGGGCTTTCGCTCCTCTGCATCGGGGGAGTGTCTTCCTTCCCGAGAGCTACTTGGATTATTTATTCGGCACCCTTTACCGTGGCATCACTTGGGTTGATGTGCTTCGTGCCGAGTTGTTGGGACAGGGTTTGAGCCTAGCAGGACTTTGAGATATAGGGAGGCTGCTGCTGATTCGAGTAACATTCTCGCTGACCCTTTCGGTACTCCTTTGGATGACTTTTATTCTAGGAGACGTGTTGCAGCACAGAAGGTTTCGGTGTGTATTAGTGCTCCTTTGTTACCCAAGAAGAAAAGGATTGAGAGACGATCGGGCGGTCCTTCGAAAGCTAAGAGAAAATTGGATTTTTCTTAGTACCCTAAGAGATTGCAATTAGACCACTTTGTTTTAGGATTTTAGTTTTGATGTCTTTTGTTGCTCAATAAATCCGTTGTAATGGTTTGAATAATTCATTGAATGAATAAAAATTGCATTTTGTTATTTGAAGTGAATTGGGTATTTTTGATATGTTTTAGACCGCACCCGAAGGTTGCCTACGTTCCTCCAGTTGGGAGGCTCAGGTCTTCGTAGTTCAAACAAACAAAGACCATTTTTTTTTTTTTTTTTTTTTTTTTTGGTTGTGCACCCTGTTTTTTGCCTAGACCGCCCTTTCGGGTTTTCAATCTAGCGGGCTTCTTTTTTGCACGTGCTCTAATTTTTGCCTAGGCCGCCCTTGCGAGTTTTCAACCTAGCGAGCGATTTTTTTTTTTTTTGTGGTCTTTGTTTATTAAGCGTAGAACCTTTTGAGCTTGTCGAGGTTGACCTCCTTTGGCAGCTGGTCACCATCTAAATCCACGAGCCGGACTGCACCACCGCTTAGTATCTTTTTGACCACGTACGGACCGATCCATCGGGGTCCCCATTTCCCCAGGGGATTCATGGCATTAGGAGGATGTTGTCTTAAGACCAAATCTCCCACATTGATGTTTCGAGGCTTCACCTTTTTGTTGAAAGCTCTTGCCATCCTTTGCTGATACGCCCTTGTGCGTTCGAGTGCTCTCAACCTTTTCTCGTCGAGCAAGGCTAGTTGTTCATATCGACTTTGCATCCAGTCGACCTCGTTGACTTGATTCTAGAGAAGGACCCGTAGAGATGGACTTCAAGTTCGATAGGGAGTACAGCTTCAGAACCATAGACCAATGCATAAGGAGTTTCTCCTGTTGCGGATCGTATTGATGTGCGGTAGCCCCACAATGCTAATGGTAGCTTCTCGGGCCAATCCCTTCCTGTTGAGGCCATTTTCTTGACGATGGTCTCGATGGTCTTATTTGCTGCTTCGACTGCGCCATTTGCTTGGGGCCGGTAAGGAGATGACTTGTGCTTGGTGATCTTGTATTCTACCAAAAGTGCATCCATTTCCTTCTCAAAGTGAGAGCCGTTGTCGGAAATGATTTCATGAGGCACGCCGTATCGGCATATGATAATAATCTTTACAAATTCGGCCACTTTCTTGGCGTTGAGGGTTCGATAGGCTTGTGCTTCGACCCACTTTGTGAAGTAGTCGACTGCCACTAGGACTAATGACTGCCCATTGCTCCCGGCAGGATGAACTTTACCGATGATGTCTATCCCCCAACAAGAGAAAGGCCAAGGTGTGACCATGTTGTAAAGTTGTGAGGGTGGAGCATGTTGCAGATTAGCGTGGAATTGGCACTTGGCACACCTTTTGACTTTCTCGATACAGTCTCGTTCCATAGTGCTCCAATAGTAACCAATGCGAAGTATCTTCTTGACTAGCATAAACCCATTCATGTGGGGTCCACATTCTCCTTCGTGCACTTCACACATTATCTCTTGAGCTTCGGTCTCATTGGCGCATAGGAGATTGATCCCGTCGTGGTGCCTTTTATAGACTCGGTCTCCAATCAGTACGTACCGAGAGGCTAACCTTTGCAGAGCTGCTTGAGACTTCTTATTGATGTTCTCGGGATAAGTGCCGTCTTTGAGGAAGTTCATGATATCCGAATACCACGGAGAGTTTGTTTGAACCTCGTTGATCTCGATACTCATGCAATATGCCGGACTGTTCCTTCGAGCAATTTTGAAAGGCTTCACCATTTTCCCTTTGGGCATTTCAACTAATGAAGCTATAGTGGCCAGTGCATCAGCGAAGCGATTCTTATCCCTTGGCAGGTAGTTGAAAGTGATCTCTTGGAATTGTTCGACTAGTTCTTCAAGGTGCTGACCATACTGTTGGAGAGTCGGGTCTTGGGTTCGCCATTTACCCGATTGCTGATTGATAAGGAGCAAAGAGTCGCCGAACACTTCTAGTTCCGTGACGTTTCTTTCGAGAGCTGCTTCGAGCCCTGCTATGCATGCTTCGTACTCGGCAATGTTGTTGGTAGCTTCGAATTCCAGGCGTATGGCAATGGGAGTGTAGATGTCTTTTGGATCAACAAGCAATACCCCTATACCAAAACCGTGTTTATTGGCGGCGCCATCGAAAAAAGTTGCCACTTGTCTTCCTCGGTTGCAGTACAAATTAAATGCTCGTCGGGGAACTGTGCGTCTTCCCCCTTCACTTCGTCACACAGGAATTCGGCAAGCTGGTCACTAAACACTTTCCCCCTGACGGATTTTAGTGTGACGTAAGTGATATCATAGCCGGCGAGCATGAAGTACCATTTGGCTATTCTTGTTGACATGAAAGGCTTCTCGAAGATGTAGCGGAGCGGGTCCACCTTTGCTACTAGCTTGACCGGAAAAGCTTCCATATAGTGTTTGAGCTTTTGAGTGACCCAAACCAATGCTGCACATGACTTCTCTAAGACAGAGTAGTTCTTTTCGTCTCCTTGGAATCGGCGACTGACAAAATAAATGGCGTTCTCCTTTGTGGACTCTCGTTGCTCTTGTGCTAACATAGCCTCTAGGGCTTCATCATTGACAGTGAGATAGAGTAACAGAGGTTTCTCCTTGTGCGGCGGAACTAAAACAGGAGGGCACGTCAAATAATGCTTTACTTGATCGAAGGCTTCTTGGCACGCGTCGGTCCATTCTAGAGCCACATTCTTCTTGAGTAGCTTGAAGATTGGCTCGCACATGGAAGTGAGTTGGTGCACAAATCGACTGATGTATAGTAGTCTGCCCATGAAACCTTTAATCTCTTTCTGCGTCTTTGGAGGAGGCATGTCAATGATTGCCTTGATTTTGGAGGGGTCTACTTCGATTCCCCTTTCAGTGACCATATAACCAAGAACTTTGCCTCGGATAACCCCGAATGTGCACTTTGCACGGTTGAGCCTCATCTTGTGTTGACGAAGCCTTCCGAAGAACTTGCGGAGATCGATTAGGTGTTGACCATCGGTTCCTTTGGAGTGAATGATCATGTCGTCCACATAGACCTTGATTTCTTTGTGAATCATATCGTGGAACAAGTCTGTCATGGCTCTTTGGTAGGAAGCCCCAGCATTTCTTAACCCAAATGGCATGACTGTGTAGCAAAAGGTACCCCACGGTGTTGTGAAGGCTGTCTTATGTTGATCTTCCTCGGCCATAAGAATCTGATTGTACCCAGCGAACCCATCCACGAATGAGCGAACCTCGTAGGCAGCAGTGGAGTCGACTAGCATGTCGATATTAGGGAGTGGAAAATCATCCTTTGGGGAAGATTTGTTTAAATCCCGGAAGTCTACACAAACTCGAACCTTGCCGTTTGCCTTCCTGACTGTCACAATGTTGGCTAACCATGTCGGATACTCGATGACCTTGATGAAACCCACACTGAGGAGCTTCTCAATCTCTTCTTTGACATGCAGAGACCATTCTGGCTTGATCTTTCTTAGCTTCTGCTTTACTGGCCTAGCATCTTCTCTGATCGGAATCCTGTGCTCCGCTACCTTTCTGTCTAAACACGGCATGTCTTTGTATGACCATGCGAACACATCCACGAACTCCCGTAGTAATGCAGTCAATCTGTCTCTGTCGTCTCCCTTGAAGAAGCTTCCAATCTTGGTTTCTTTTGGCTCTTCTTCGGTACCCAGATTAACAACATGCAATTCTTCGTCAGCCTTTGGACCATTCTCGCCACGACTACGGACTTGTTGAGCAAGTTCATTTAAGTATGTTGTGTTTTCGTGGTCTATTTCATCATAATTTGAATCGTTATTAACTTGTTCGTTAAGTTCATTATTAGTTAATTCATCATTTATGATGTTTACAATCTCAGGGTACTCAGAAATATCAAATTTTTCATTAGCAAAGAAAGGAAACACACGCTCGGCTATGGCCTCCAAATCCTCTTGGGTGAGGGTATTAGAGGCACTCTCGGACTCGAAAGTAAGTGTGAGCTGCTCTTCCTTTGTTGCTGTGTGGGGTATGCAACCCATTTCTTGGACTAAGAATTCCTCGGATACCACGGGCCCTTTTGTTGAATACCAATTGTTGATCGGCTCGGAGCTTGGCGGGATCTCACTGATAGTCTCGTTCATGATGACGATGTCATGGATGGCGTTAACTTGGCATTCATTCATCATGGCAAGCTCTTCAAACATGGAGGCTAAATCTGTCAGTTCTTCCCCCACGGTGATTTCTGTCTCGGACTCTATGGTTATCTTCCTTCCCACCATTCACGGGGCGACATGGGAGTTGGTTCCCTTTCGGATATATGGATCTCACAATCGGAGAAGATTTCGAAGCCCGGCTTTTTGACACCCTTATTGTTAACCCACGGCTCGGGAAAGATCATGTACGGGACGTCTTCCCCTTGGCGGACAAAATAACCATTCAACGTCTTGCGGTAAGGCCTTAGATTAGGGACTTCATACCGACGGCCTTCTTTACGAGCTCGGGACTTTTCGTTCTTGATCGCTTGCTCTTGTTTCAAGTCTTCTTTGGAAGGCTCATACCCCAAACCGAAGGTGTTCTTGACAAATGGGACTTGCACGGGATGTAGGATTCCTTGTTGATATTTCCCTAAGCCTAAACCAGGGAAGTAGTCCATATTCCTCATCATGCGGAGGACTTTGTGATTGCTGGGGGTCCATGATCCGTTTCCCCCTTCTTTGTCAATGGCGTTGATTGAGACGCCGGAGAGAGTGGAGTTTGGTAGACCATGCTGAACTTGGTGGACGGGCTCACCTTTTCTGTGGATAGTGATGTTTTCAGCCATTACGGTCACTATTTCATCACCATTTCGGATCTTGACACATTGGTGGAGAGTTGACGGTACGGCATTAGCACTATGAATCCATGGTCGACCCAACAGTAAGTTGAACGAGGCCGGGATATCAAGCACTTGGAATGGAACGGGCATGACCATGCTCCCAAACTCAATGTCTATTTCGATCATACCCATGACTGTACGGGCGGTGCTGTCATAACCTCGGATTACTTGAGTAGAAGGCTTTAAATCAGAATCCTTAAGCCCCAGTATGCCCATGATTCTACCAGGCATGAGATTGAGTGCGGAACCACCGTCCACAAAGACTCTTGAGACGGGCCTCCCCCTTGCTCGTACCTTGAGGTAAATAGCTTCGTTGTGGTCGGAACCAAACGGTGGAAGATCCATATCGGCAAAGGTGATGACGTTGCTAAAATGAATGTGACCAATCATTGCCGTGAGGTCCTCGGGAGTAGTATCGGGAGAGACTGATGTATCATCGAGATTGCGGATGACAAGATCTCGGTGTTTCTTTGAGGATGCAATGAGGTCCCAAATAGAGATGTTGGCTTGAGTTTTCTTGAGTTGGACAAGTAGAGGATCTTCGGGAGCGTTGTGAGCTTGCGGCTTTTGAGAAGAGGAGCTCGGTGCGGAAGTGGAAGGGTTGCTTGCTAAGACTCGACCGGATCGAGTTAGCATGTTGACGTTCCCATCTTGCTTCTTTTTCCTATTCTCTAGTACTTCCCTCATTACCTCATCGTAAGTCACTACATAACAAGAATTGTTAAGTTTATTCATAACATTGGGGCACCCATTCACAATTGGGATTGAATGGGTGGTCCCCTCGAGTTCTCCTATCTCTATTACATTGACACGCTCGTCATTAGTCACTACAAATTCTTTCTTATCTATGAGATCTTGAATGACATTGCGGAGAACGAAGCAATCCTCGGTGGTGTGGCCACTATATTGGTGATAGCCACAATATTTGTGGTGAGCATGATTGGAGTTGATCGTCTTGGGTTGGTACCCGTGCACGGGTGTAACTTGACCCTTTGCCTTGAGGACCTCGAACACTTCGGTTTGAGTCATGCCTTGGAGAGGCGTGTGACACGGTCACTTCGGGACTTCTTCCCTTGAGGTGGAGGAACCTTTTTGTAATTCCCCTTGTCAATAGTGACGGCGTTGACCGAGGCCTCTTTTGTGGAGTTGGAAGCGGCCTTGTAGCGGTAAGTAGGAGTGGTCTTCTTAATCTCCTTGAGCAAGTCATCCATGCGTACCCCCGCCTCATACATTTAGGAGAAGTCGGAGTAGCAAGCCCCACTTAGGTGAGTACGGAGATCAATCTTGAGACACTTGAGAAATATGTCCATTTGCTCTTTTGTGTTTGGCCTCTCAACAATTTCAGAGAGTTTGTCATTCCATCTCCTAGTGAAGTCGATGAAGGACTCATTGTCTCGTTGCGTAGTGTTCTCTAGCTCTTTCCTTGTGGGCCGGTGAGTGGTGTTGCCTTGGTATTGGTTCTTGAAGGCAAGCATGGCGGAGTCCCAATCAAGACGGACAGTGAGCGGGAGAGTAGCATACCAATCTTTTGCCGCCCCCTCGAGAGTGAGAGGAAAGCATTGAGCCATCACCTTGGTGGAGACCTTCTTTGGAACCATTGCCCAAATATAAGTCTCAATGTGAGCCATAGGACAAGAGTTGCCCTTGAATTTGCTTATGTCGGGCATCTTGAACTTATCGGGAAGAGCGGCCATAGTACTCATGAGGATGGATGATTGATAAAGGCTTGTGTCGGAGCCTTTCCCCATGTTGAGCCCATTGAATTTTTGGTCGATGTAGGCCATGATAGAATCTACCATTTTGGGCTCATTGTTCTCGGAACTTGGTTGCCCCATTTTCTTGGTGCGGGTGTTGACATAAGGACTCTTGAACAAACCCTCGGTCCATTCGGATTCATCATCATTGTTCTTGTTCTTTCCCTTGGCAAGGTTAGTGAGCTTTTCTTTCATTAGCTCCATCTCGGCCTCGTGGGCCTCCCTTTGGCTGTCGAGGTGGGATTGCCAAATGTCGTCTTTGCTTTGTGCCTCCTTGTTAAGGGTGGAGACTTGCTCTTGGAGGAGTTGGACCATAGTTGAGAGCTGTTCGAGAGACATGGTGTTGCTGCTGCCGGTCATGGTTGATGTTGGAGCTGTTGGAGTGATCTCTTCACGGACTAACCGATTTGCTGAATCCCGGTAGACTTTGTAAGTACCAATTGAACCTATATTGCAGAAGAGGCCCTTGTCAGTCTAGAGTAACACTTGCGGTCCATGAAGAGGCTTAGAACACACAGTTGGGCACACGACTCGAACCACATAAGAAAAGACTCTTTTTTTTTTTTATAAGTCGGAGGGAATGAATCCCTTTTGGGGTTTCTAAGAAAATAATGGAATCGTCACACTAGTATATAGACCATCTCGCGGTCCCATATACTCATCGGATTCCATCGCGCTTGTGAATCCTACATGTATCGGGATTAAACTAAATTAATGTAGTAAAGCATACATGCGGGGACAGATTTTTATTTTCGTCCAAAATAACCACTTTTGGGGACGGATTTTTATTGCGTCCCTTTCAACAAGTTGGCATGTATGATTTGAAGACATTAGTTTAGGGAAATCTCGGTACATGGAAACCGACTTGAGTCACGGAGTGTTAGACCCTAACTAGAATTGTGTGGTTTGTGCTCGGCTTGAATATGAGGCTCAAAGGTCACCCCCGGCATGTAGTCTTGAACTACGCCACGGGCTGAGGTTTACCGCTTCGAAAGAGCCAAGGTCTGGTGGAGCTTGAAACTTTCTAGGACGGGCCTCGACGGGTTTGGGGTTGGACTTATGCGACTCGATAGTGAGCAGTTCATAGGAATATGTGCATGTAGTGTGAGGTCTAACAAGTGACAAAAAAAAATTTTTATATTTTTTTTTTGAAAAGAAAGAAAAACACACAAAACACATAAGCACATAAAATTACAACTCCCGAATCACCCGTGTGACCGGTAAATAAAACACAAAATTAAAACAGTCCGAGGGTTCAATTCTGTTCTGATGCAGGCAACTGTGCCCACACCCCACTGTTCTGCTCAGTCACTGAAACTTGTTTCTGTTCTGGGAACCAACCCAGAAGCGTGGGCCTCTGAGTGCTGATGTGGGACGCGCGCGCATGGCGCAATGCTTATGGGAGGCGCGCGCTTCTGGGGCACACCTGTCAAAATGTCAGACTTTGGACTCAGGGGATTGCCCTGGTCCCATGTTCATATTGTAACCCCTGCAGAAGTGATTAGTGCAGAATAACAGAAGAAGAAGATGAAGAATATGAAGAAGTGGGCGATTCTGGTTCTTGATGCGGGATGCGCGCGCCTTAGACTTAAAAGGCCAAACGCGCGCGCCTCCCCCATCAGGAAACAGAATGCCCAGAAAAGATGTAGATTTCGATCAGAATGCAAGTTTAACCCTCAAAACTCCCCAGCGGAGTCGCCACTGTAGATACCCCGGGAAACCAAGGCTTGGCTAGAGCGGTGAATTATCCTAGGATGTCTAACTTGTTTTTAGAGTCGCCACCTATGTTTTGAGGAACATAAGAAAAACCTATAGATTGTAGCCTAAGTTTGATTACGAAAACAGAGATTCTTTGTTTTGAGGTTCGGGGGTTAGATTACGAGATGGGAAGTACCGAAACACCCATCTCGCCCAACTAAAGTTGGTCTTGCTTGATCAAAATCTACATGAATGAAAATGTTCTTCTTCTTCTTCTTTAAGTCACGAAAAGGGGGGATTTAAAATAGGATTTGGAATGTAGGAGATAACTCCTTAACCAACCTCAATGAGAAGAGGTGATAATTAGAGTCATGTCCCAAAATGATTTGGGTGATTGCACATTTGATTAAAGTAAAAAGAGAGAGAGAGGAGATGAAGTAGAAAAGAAAGGAAAAGATGGACTTTTACCTACAATTTGAAGAACTTCAAATGTTGCCTGATGAGATCCTTGGAGAACCTTTAGAAAGTGATTTTTTGTCTAGTTTTCGATTGGGTTTTTCGGATGATTTTCGATCCTTGAAAATGGAGGTGAAGAGAGGTTTTTATAGGTGAAAGAGGGGTGTTTTTGGTGCCAAAACTCAGTCACCAAGAAATCCTTCCCGGGCAAAATCTTGTAAATTGAGCAAGGGAGGGAATCCTGGCCAGAAATCTGTAACTGACGGCGCGTCTGGCTCCTCCTGTTGGAGGCGCGCGACTCAGAGAAGGCAATTTTGACAGAATGGACTAGAAAGTCAGCCCTGTCATTCAGTTTAGTCCCTGGACTTAACGAAGTCAGTCAGGAACTTAACGGAAGTGACAGAAACTAACGAGAAACACTTAAAATGGGGAGAAACACAAAATCAAATGTGCAATCGGGGTGAGCGGTCCAAGGCGGGATGTCTACAATAATGAAGGGGGAGGAGAAAGAATCATACAAGATGATCACATCCTAGAATAATGATTAGACCATTGATAAGATCAATGTGTAGTCCTCATATTCATCATTGGAGAGTTATTGATCATGGAAATATTTACCTAAAGTTTAGGGTTTAGAAGTAGTTCCTAGATCTCGTGGATCATCATCGGCTATACAATATGAGTAGGGATTAAAACATTAGATCTAGAACGTTATGCATGGGATAAGCCGTAGATCTAGCATAATAATAAGAATATCATGGATATGCATGAAATAACACATAAGCATGAAGATCGCTACCCTAGATATAGAGCATATTATGAATTCTAGAAAGAACATGAAGAACACGTTATGAATCATATGAATATAGATGTATAAACATGATGAAACTAGCATAAATCAGATCTAAACTAAGAAAACATGACAATTCTCACCAATCTTGACAAGAACGAAGTTGAATATCTCGCGCGGATTTGTCGGACCTTCGGGATTGCTAGAAAGGCTTGGAGAGAGAGTTCTGCCGTCAGTTTAGGCTATAGAACTCAGGGGAGAGAATTGTGTGCCGAAATAATGAACTGAGGTCACCTATTTATAGGAAATCTTGACCCGGAGGAAGTGGCCGCCTGACCGGCGATGTGGCCTCCCGGCCGGTCCAAGAGATTGACACAATTACCGAGGCTCTATTCAATCTGGACTCTGGAAAACTCCTAGATAACGTCCATCTTCGATCCCTCATCCGATCAGTCATCAACATCTTCTTATCTGGGCTTTTCAGGAAATCTTGGATAAGTCCTGCACAGTTCGTAAATACCTGGGAGGTCCCTGTGAGTTCTAGAATGTCTAATAACTCATTTTCAGGTTGGGTACTAACAGTAACCCCTCGGAGACGTTTCTTGCAAGGCAGGGAGGGTCGTCGATTAAGAAAAGGAACCGATCTAAAACATAAGTTCCAAATCGAGAGAGGAGTGAGAAAGAATGTGACCAGGTTGGTCGAGCGGCAGAACCTATGTCAGGCTACCTATGTATCCAAGTGGAATCAAGCCGGTCGTAGTTCGAGACTTGCGGGGAAAGAAAGAAACGAGACATCGTCTTTTGCGGGGGATAGACAAACATCCATCAAACAATTAAGTCACGTGGACCCTACTGGGGAGAAAAGAAAAAGAAACGAAACATCGTTGAGCAATAAAGTCATTGCAGATAGACTTTACAGAAACGAATCATCGTAAAACAGATAAAGTCATTGCAGATGGACTTTACTTGGGGAAAGAGGAGAGGTCATACGCACGGTTTGACAAGAAGTTTATAGAATCGAGAACAAAAGGAGGGATGAATTCTAACTTCCTATAGAGCGTACATAATCGCATGATTCTTGGTAATCCACGGTATTTTGAGAAGTACAGTTCCTCAGCATCATAGAATCAGGTAACGCCGATTGTCTAGAGTTCGCACGGTGTTACGCCAAATAACTTTCTCAGATAGGAAGGGTTTAAGGACGTTCCCAGCCTTCCATTATAGGTTGATTTTGGTTATTAATTTTTTTTTTAGAAATTTTGAAGCCTTCCTAAGCCATTTCAGACATTATTTAGCCTTCCCAGACAAATTGGACATTATTAAGCCTTCCCAGACAATTTGGACATTTTTAAGCCTTCCCAGACAATTTAGACATTATTAAGCCTTCCCAGACAATTTGGACATTATTAAGCCTTCCCAGACAATTTGCTAAATTTGGTGGTTTACAAGGTCTTCCGGACCAATTTGGAAATTTACGAGGTCTTCCGGACCAATTTAGAGATTTACAAGGTCTTCCGGACCAATTTAGAGATTTACAAGGTCTTCCAGACCAATTGATTTTCTCAATATGAAGGGCTTATGAATGATTCGACCTTCACTTATAATCTTTGGGGTTTATAGATGATTCGACCTCCAATTATAAATTGATTTGGAAATTTACAGGGTCTTCCGGACCAATTTGGATATTTACAAGGTCTTCCGGACCAATTGATTGATTTTGGATTAAAAATTAGCCGAGGGGGTAAATTGTAACATTTTTTTCGCCTGGTGAGTAACGGGCCACGCGGCGAAACCTTCTGATTGGCTAATTTTTGTATGCGGGGATTGCTTGTGAGCGCGCGAGATGGAGGGCTGAGATTATGACACGTCGCCTGGAGACACTGGCCGCGCGGCTAGTCCCTTCGCTGGACAGACCCTACAAACAGCTGCCGCCTGTTGCTTTCATTCCACATTATTCCTTTGTTTGTCGAGAATATAGAGAGAAAAAGAGAGCTTTTGAGGTGTTTTGCCATTATAGATATGGATTTCAACTTTATTTTTGGCGCGGATCAACCGGTTGAGCAAGATGCAGGTGCGGGACCGCAATTTGAGCAGGGTGAAGGAGCGAACCCACCTCAACAAGAGGGGAAAAATCAACTACGAGCGAGGATGGATTCTCGCAACTTCCGTCCCGATGAGTGGCATTTCACAATGGGACAACACTTCGACTTGTACGCGGGCACTGACAAACATTGGTCTGGCGGGAGACTGATGGAGACGAAGGAGGTACCGATCTCGCTTTATTGCTTTCTTTGGGTATTTTATGTCTTTTATTTCATACTTGTCGTATTATTTTTAAGACTGCTCTGAATTAAATTAAATTATTCGTTCGTGATTATTTAATTTTCTGGGATTTGTTGATTCTTTTGGGGATGGAAAATATATGCGCAAGTAGATAAAGTAAAGTATGCATGTACACTTTTAATTTATGACACATAATTTATGTTGCTAGTTGGGTAACGTACCTTTGTTGTGTTTACCTACAGAGAATGAAATCTCGTGGGTCCATGAGAGCAGTGGCTGAGATGTGGGGGAGATTGCCGCCGGCTGGGACGGTGAAGGAGAGGATCCGGGCTCTGGGCTTCGGTCCATTTTTTCGATGCGGTACGGGCTGTAGAGGGGACCCAGAAGGTGATGGGTCTGGTTGAGGCGATGAGGGAGTATTGGTGGGACACCACCCATACATTCCATTTTAGTTGGGGAGAGGTGACTGTTACTCCGACCAACTTTACTGCTATCACGGGGCTCATGTTTACGGACGTGGAGCTCCCTTTTGATGAGTCCTTGGCTGCGGACCCGCACCATCAGGTGGAGATGATTGGGATGCCGTTGGGCAAAGGTGTCAAGGGGAACGACTTTGAGGCAGGTCGACTGAGGACCTTGTTGGATGGGGCTATTGGAGATTTTTTCGAGGGCATTAGTGACACTGATTGTCTGGTGCGAGCCATTCTGTGGTATAGCTTATCTCAGACTCTGTTCCCGAGTGCAGGGACTTTTTGTCGATTCTCTTTGTTGGGTGCTCTGGCTGATCTGGAGCAGGCGAGTCAGGTCTCGTGGGGCGGAGCCGGACTGGCAGAGATGTATATAGCCCTTGATGTCTGCTCGAGGTCTAGTACCTCGTCTTTTGACTATTTCTAGTTTGCCTTTGAGGTATGCCTTTTGACTTAACCTTTTTCATTCCTTGTCTGTCTTTTGTTTAGACCTGTATAGACTGAAATGTTGTTTTTTTTCTTTCCATAGGTGTGGGTCTACGAGCTGTTCCATATTGCTCCTTTTGCTGTGCAGGGGGTGAAGGAAGTCTCGGTTATGAGGTTCTGGGCAAAGAGCAACCGGTTGGAGGGCCGAGGCAAGGCCAGGAAGACTCTCGATCTGGGGGTTTTCACTACGAGGTTGAGTGGTCCACTGCATGAGGACTTCCAGTTCTTCCCTTAGTCTGATCAGGTGCTGGCAGGGATCGCTCAGGCTTAGGAGTTTACTACTTCCCGCTGCTTCTTGACAGGGTTGACTGGGGATGCCATGTATCTTGGCAAGAGAGTCTGCAGGCAGCATGGCAGACATCCTTTGTTGTGGGCCCCGAGTGAGCCTCCGAGAGATATGCTGCATCCGTATAGGCTGAGGAGGAGTGGTGATTATCGAGTGAGGACTCCGGCCCATTTGTACCAGAGTGGGGCTGATTACGAGTGGTTCGTAGAGCATGTGTTGGTGAGCCCACAGGTCTTGGCGAGGAGGCAAGCGGGTGCTTATCCGGCGAGGTCGAGTAGAGGTGCTAGGCATACTATGGATATGCCTCGTTTTCCTAATAGTATTCGGATGTGGCGGGGAGGTGCTGAGATTAACCTTGATCTGACTCCGACTGAGGTTGACGAGGTTACCAAGGCCCAACTTCCTCCGCTTGGAGCTACGGTATGATACCCTTGCTTTTATTGTTGTCTTTTCACACACACACTTTAGACTTGTTGTCTCATCTCTGTATTTTTGTCTGTCCCAGGTGACCCGGGAGGCCGATATCCGATCTGTCCGTAGGGGCAATATTTTTGAGATGCTATTCCGGAGCTTGGCTGCTGCTTGTACCTGCCGTCGGGATGATGTGCTGCCTCAGCATAGAGAGAGATCCCCCATGAAGGTTGAGAGTTTGAGGTCTGTCCGGAGTAGGAGCTCGGGAGCTGGTGGGTCCCGCCGTATGGAGCAGGGTGGAGAGGATGATGATGTGGACATCGAGGATTCTGACTCAGACTAGATGTAGTCCTTTTATTTCCTGCATTTTGTTAGAGAGAGGGGAGGAACAGACAAATACATATTTATGTACAATATTTTATTTGCTTTTGGTATGTAATTAATTAGTATTTTGTTTACATGTTTTTATATTTAGTACAATGCATGAACCTTAGGGGTAAAATAGGGATTACACACTATCGGGCATTTCCACCTTCTTTATCGGACTTCTTTTGTGACTTGTGACCTTTGAAATGTCTGAAATGGGTCCATTCAGGCGTTTGTTGGGGACGGATTGGCAATCTGTCTGAACTGGCTCATGTGGCCGCCTGGCCAATTATCGTAGGAGGGACTGACCGCGCGGCTGATCCTTGATCTGACACGATTTTTGTCAGATTTTTCCTTGTATGATCAGGACTTGAACTCCTTACCCTATTTAATCAACAGTCTTGCAGAGAGACGAGGCAGACAGCAGTTTTTCTTCCTTTTGCTCTAGATTTTGATCCTTCCACGCTTTTCTGATGGACAGACACCCTAGGATTTCTGAGGAGAGACAGAACTATTTCATCAAGAGTTTGAAGCTATGGGTTGGGAAGCTTTCGAGGGCAACTCGTGCAAAATTTGATAGGAGATTTGGAATTAGGTGCCTTTGGTCATTGTATAGGGTTAAGTCTGATGAGAACCTGATTCGTGCTGCTGCTAAATTCTGGGACAACGAGAATTATGTCTTCAACTTTTCTTACAATGAATTCACCCCTACGTATGAAGATTTTGTAGCTCTTTGTGGTGCGATAGTGACAGATAGGGTAGCTATGCCACAGTCTCAAGTGCCTTCTGAACTTTGGATTTCCCAACTGCTGAGGATTTCTGTCAAAGAGGCTAGGGATTTGCTGCTGGATGGTGATGTTAACCTCTGTGAGCTTCCTATCAGGTTTATTAATAGCACGGTAAAGTCTGACACGGCTCTGGATTGTCTGGCACTTTGTTTGTTTGCCTCGGTATTATTTCCACCTTACCTAGGAGTAGCTACCATGGGTTGTCTTGATATGGTGGATCAGGCTCGAGCCAATCGCAGTATAATCCCTTGCTTGCTTGGGGAAACCTTGAATGGTATCAGAGAATTGGCTTCAGGAGATCGAAAGATGACCAGGAGAAGTACCAGACTGTTAACCTTGTGGCTGCAGGAAAGACTTCTAGTCTTGGAGGACCCTATCGGGCCAGTATCCCCTTGGGTTTGCCATAGTAGGCGCATAAGGCATCAATTTGCAGGGATGGCTCATTCTGCATGGGTGACATATATGGCACAGCTGAGTGCTGATCAAATTAAGTGGATGGTACCTCACTCGGGGGTGATCAGAGCACGGTGGGTTCAGAGTGGTCTCTGCATGATTCGGGTCCCTGCCTTTGGTGAAACCACTTATTACTATACAGTACGGGTGTGTCATCAGTACGGGATGCCCCAGATTATACCTTCTTTATGGGACGAGACTTGTAGCGTCACTGACCAAATACTTCCCATGAATAATGGGGTTGCAGTGCTCTTGGAGCGATGTTGGTCTTATGATCTCATGCCCAGCACTCTCTGTATACAGCGACCACGTGACATACTTCTGTCTCGAGAATACTTGGACTGGTATCAGACGACTTTGGGGAATATGGGACGGACTCTGAGAAGTTTGAGATATGGGGCGGTGGTCCCTTATGTCTTGAGCAGATGCTTAAGGGAGGACGAGAATGTACAATGGGAGTTGGAGACCGATTTGGCTCAGCTAGCACCTACTGAGAGGAAAAGAGAAAGAGAAGGCCCAAGTGGGGTGACTCAGCTTAGGAATGCTTTATTTGATGATCCTACTAGACAGGCTAGACAAGGACGAAGAGATAAGAAACCGAAGAGGGATGAGGAAGAGGAAGAAGAGGGATGACTCAGAGTATCCAACTACAGTCGTTGCAGACACATAGTTTAGATTTTAGTTATTTTTAGTTTATTTAAATTTCAAAGCATGTTATTTATTCGCGGGTTGTTTCGAGCTTAGACTCGTCAAATAAATATCAACATGTGGTGACTTATGGAAATAGAGATTTCGCTTTAGTTATAAACATATTGTTTGCTTTATTTGAAATTTTTCTCAAACCAGATTTGGATTTTTATTTATTTTTGAGACCGTACCTTTGAAGGCTGCCTACGTTCCCCTTTTACAAGTAGGGCTAAGGGGCTCAGGTCACCGTAGTTCAATTCTGATTGTAGAAAGGGAAGATAGAAGAGGGGAAGCAGAGAGACTAATAATATATATATATATATATATATATATATATATATATATATATATATATATATATATATATATATATATTTTTTTTTTTTTTTTTACAAAGGGGGGTGGTCGTTGTAGGAGACCGCTGATGGAGAGCATGAGTGCTGATGGAGAGTACCATTTGTGGAGACCAACCGTGGTGGTCAGTTGTAGTAGTGGCGGAGATTGTAAACCTTGACTGGGAGGAGGCCGTTGTCATCCATATATACCCAATCTTCATTCTGCTTGACTAGGCGACCCGTCTCGATGAGTAGTCGAACCTCTTCTTTCAATTATCGGCAATCATCGGTGTCATGTCCTTCCTTCTGGTGATATGAGCACCTTCTTCTCGGCTCGCTGGTTTGCGACATCGTAGCAGAGCTTGGTTCTTGTAGTTTACCAATTTCCCTAGTGCTTTGAATACGAGGCTCAACGGTAGATATGAGCTTGTGTAATGTCGGAAAACGATGGGGGCTCCATTCTGTGACTTGGATTTCCCGTGTGGTGGTCATAAAGTCGGTGTATTTGCTAAGTGGCCCTTTAGTCTAGTTAGAGCCAACTCACATTTCTGATTCCAATCTTCTTTTGAGCAATTCTGTAATTCTTTGAGGAGCGGGTCCCCCGCTGTTGCGAGGCGACCGATGTAGTATAGCAGACCTATGAGTTTGGCTCTTTCATTCTCTTGATGAGGGGATGACATTGTTATTAACTCCTGACTTTCTCGGGGTTGGCTTCGAAATTCCTTCTCAGCCTGTACCCTAGAGCTTTTGTCTGAATAGTGCCAAATCTACATTTCGACAGATCCAGGAGAATTCTCTGACCTCTCAAAATGTTAAAGACTTTCCGCAGATCTTCGATGTGTCGGCCGTATGTTCTTTTGGAGTGCAACACTAGGTCATCTATGTAGACGTCTGTATCTGTTGGCGATCCTTTTGGCACATGGTAAGAGATACCAATGCCCTTCCATTCTAGGAATCTGTTGGTGTGACAATAGGTACCTCATGGAGCGTGAAAGAGTAACTTCTCGTCTGCCTGTACTGCGGCGGGTATCCAATTTTTACCAGGGAAACCTTCGAGGAATGATCGAACATCTCTGTCTTTGGCGGCTTCTAACAGTGTGTCTAAGTCACACGGCGGGAACTTGTGTTTGGGGCTCAGTTCGTTAAGACTCATGATGTCTATGTGATCCGTCACCTTCCTTTTGTACTTCTTTACGGAGATGATGTTGAACAACCATTTAGGCCAAAATACGGACTTGATGAAGTCTCTCTGTAGCAGCTTTTCAATTTCCAAGGCCGTTCGAGGTGACCAATCGGGCTTGACTGACAGTATCACTTGCTTTACTGACCCGATGTCTTGCGTTGTCACTCGTTCCCAACCTCTGTCTGGCGAGTCGTCATAGGACCATGCAAAAATGTCTTCGTATTCTCTGAGCAGTTTGATCAGTGCTTCTCGCTCTTCGTCCTGAAAGAAGCTCCCAATCTGAGTCCACTTTGGCTTGTCTTGTCTTCCCAGATTCACACCTGTTAACACCTCATCGGCAGCTTGGGCTTGGCTTTCCCTTTGATTCATAACCTGCTCTGAGATGTATTCATTATTAAGTTCACTTGTGTCTGCATCTTTTAATGAATCGTTATTAACTATTGGTATATCATTAGGTTAATTAGTTAATTTATCATTTATAAGAGTGGCTATAGCGGGATACTCAGAAAGATCGAAATTTTCGATTAATGCACGAGGAAAGATAGTGTTTGCGATTACATCATAGTCTTTAGACTTGAGGTCATTAGACTTGGACGGAGACATGAACTCATAAGGGAGAATAGGGAATCTAACCGACCTAGGGGGAAATGACTCTCTAAGATGTGAGCTGACCAGCCCCAGATTCTTGATAGCAGTAGTCACAGGTCCGTATTCAATAGCAGCCACGATATCGTCTCCTAGGCTTAAGTGTTGGAACAAATCTTGGCCATCCCATGGTTTTGTTTCACCAATTAAAGGTTCATCGAGCGACACGAATTCAGTATCGTAAGTCAGGTCTTTGTTCACTTTGATGCAGTACTCATTCTGGATGGTAGTAACTCTGCCAATAATCTTTCGAGGTTCCATATACTTTAGCTCTAGATTGGCCCGGTCGAACTCGACATCTCTAAAAATTTCAAAGACTTTTTGTAACTTGCCGTTGTGGTCGAACTATGGCTCTGCGAACTCGAAGTTTAAATATTCTTCACCTTCTTTCACATAGTAATTGTTGAGAGAGAAGTTGTAAGGTTTCATATCAGACTTCTTTTAAGGGAGTTGATTCTTTTTGAGTACCTCTATCTGTTTCTGCTCTGCTTTGTTAGTGGGAGTAAGCATGTATCCTAGCCCGAACAGGCCTCTGTGGTCTACTTCCTCAGTCAAGTGTGTGGGACCTTGTAAGTGCTTACCTAGCCCCAGCCTCGGTATGAAGCCCATGTTACGAAGTATCTTGTAAATAGGTAGCACTTTATCAGAAGTTTTGGTGAGATCGTTATCACATATCTGGGCTTGTGCCACTAATTCGAAACCACTGAAGAGTCGGCGTTCTTCTTCATGCTGAATCTGTAACACAGGTACTCCTTTCATGTCGGTGCCTTGAGCTGTTACTAGGTCACTGTAGATAACTATCACCTCGTTCCCTGACTGGAATTTAATACACTGATGTAAGGAGGAAGGAACGGCATTAGATTTGTGGAGCCAAGGGCGTCCTAGCAGGATGGTGAAGGAGGATGGTATGTCAATCACTTGGAAATCTGTAGACAGAGTTTGTGTCCCCACGGAGATGGGCAGCATAACAATTCCCAATACTGATCTGAATGTGGAGTCATACGCCTTGATTGTCTCTTTGGAGGGTCTTAGAGTGGTTGGGTCCACACCCACTACGTCCATCATCCGTGATGGTAGTATATTGATGGCGGATCCGTTGTCCACAAAGTCTCGAGGGATTTTTTCCCTGCTGATTTCGACTGTAATGTGCAGCGGTTCATTATGATCAATGCCAAATGGAGGTTCATCGAGCTCTGAAAAGGTGATAATATTCCCGAAGTGAATGTTGTCGATCATTTGTGTGACATTCTCAGGGGTGGTGTCTGATGGGACAATAGTGGCTGCCAAGTTCTTCTTGAGCATTTGACGATGAGCTAGGGAAGAAGTGAGTATGGACCACAGAGAGATGTGAGCTTGGGTTTGCTTAAGCTGTGTGAGGATTGGATCTTCTTTCTCAAGGTCTGATGGTTCGGACTCTTTGTTGAAGATCTTCTTTGATAGATCTGTCCAGACCTTGTGAGTAGGTTAATTTCTGCTCGCATGTCGTATGGAGACTGTGGCATTTTCGCGGATTCTGCGAAGATTTCGGCTATAGATAGTGGTGGAGATTTAAGTGAACCAGAGTCGCAATCTCATAGAAGAGAGGCTTCTAGAGATAATTCATCTAATGACAACATATAACAAGAAGAATTACTATCATTAATGCATTTTGAAGTACAATCTATCTCATCATCACTATAAAACTCGGAGTCTGCCACAATAGGTTCGGCTAGATCACCAATGTTTGTTGCTATGCTATTTTCATCTAACGAGAGCCTAGGATCTTCGAGTGAGCCCTTGTTGATCAACCTTTGAATTGACTTCTTTAATACGGTGCACTCTTCGGTGGTGTGACCGGTAATCTGGTGGTAGTCATAGAACTTCTCTGGATTGTCAGAGAATGGTATGCAGTAGTTTTTGGGTGTCTCAAGTAAGCCCCTTGCTAATAGTTTCTCGAGCATATCGGTCATGGTAGTCCCTAGCCTTTCAAAGGCATCAGCCAAATCTGAGACATCCATTCATTTCTCTTCTTCAATCTTGGCTATAATCTCCCTCGGATCGGTTAACACTTGGTCATTGATCAACTTCTGTAATGCATGCTTTAGCTGTGAGCATTTATCGGTGGTATGTCCGGTGATGTTGTGGAAGTTGCAGAACTTCGTCGGATCACTGTTCGGATGAGTCTCGTAGCCTTTTAAAGGTTTGAACACCCCCATTCTTGATAAACCACGGAACAAAGAGTTCATATCCAACTGTAGTTGCTTGAAGGCTTCGACCATTTCTAAGATGCTAGTATCATCTCCAGTAATTTCCACCATATTGACATCCATGGCGATGATCTTCCTTGGGTCCGCAATGACATTGTCCTTGATGAGTTTCTGTACGATCTGTTTGATGGTAAAGCACTCATTGTTGGTGTGTCCGGATACTTTATGATAGTAGCAGAACTTGGACATGTCACAACCATGCTTGGGCCATTTTAATATGCGTTCTAAAGGAGTTATCAATCCGATCTTGACTAGTCCTCCGTATAGAGCATTCATGTCTAGCCTTAGTTCGGCAAAGGCATCTACCATTTCTAGAATACCGATGTTACCTCCGATGAGCTCCACCATGTTGACGCCACCATTGTTAAGGAGCAGGTTGCTATGGTGTTTGGACCTTTAGGCTTCTCAATCTTCCCATCGGCTATAAGCTTTTGGATGGCACGCTTGAGTTCGATGCAGTCTTCGGTTATGTGTCCGATGTACTTATGATACTTGCAGAACTTGGTTGCATCAAGAATGACTTTCTTGTTGAATGGTTCATAGTTCTCAAGTGGCTTCATCAAGCCCTTCTTCAACAAAACTTTGAATACTTTGCTAGTAGGCATGCCAAAGTCATCGAAGTGATCTTCTTTTCGGGGAAAGTTGTTTGTAACTGCTTGGACGTCGAAGGCGGAGTTGTCTTGGACCATGCTCACTTGACTGGCGACCTCTTTAGATCTAGGAGCGGTATTTGTCGGAGCTTTGTAGCGGAAGGAAGAGTTTCCCGTTTTGGCAGTTTCTTTAACAACACCAGTAATGCCGGCTTCGTGTCTAACCCCAGCATCGACCATTTCCCGTAGATCAGGAAAGTAACCATTGCCAATCGCCACCCTAAGCTCGGGCAACAAGCATTTGAAGAAGATTTGATTTTTTTCCTTTGCTTTAGGAGGGTATTGAACTTCTGCTAACTTGTGATTCCATCTCTTGTAGAAATCATAGATAGGCTCGCCGGACCTCTGCATTGTGTTCTCTAAATCAGAAAGTAGCGGTGATTTGTTCCCATATCTCTCGTTCGGGGATCGAAACTCAGGAACCAACGGAGGGCGATTCCATCCAAAGTGGTGTGAAAGACTCGGGCTATTTGCTCGTTGGTGAAGTCACGGGCTCTCATGGCTAGCACATAATTGTTGAGATGAGTCTTGGGACAAGTAATACCATGTATTGTAGAGACCTTCGGCATCTTGATGTCCCTAGGTAGAGTACCCACATTACTTGGGTTAATGGTCTTAACGATCGGAGAGGATTGCTTGGAGACCGTGTCGGATAGCTTGCGGATCTGTTCTTGCATGGCAACCACTAAAGGGTGATTGGAGAAATCTGTGCTACCATAGGCTTGAGTAGCGAGAGGAGCAGTGGAGATTGTAGGCACGGCGGCACCTATGCTCAACGATAGTGAAGGTGGTGGCAACTTAGTAGAGGACAAGTAACTACCCATTAATTCTGGTGACGGCTCATACGGACCCTTGCTGGAGGTTACTTTAGTACCGAAATTAGGAGGAGGAACCTTTTGGTAGTTGGAAACCTTGAGAGGGATAGCATCCTTGCTGGCGGGGTACGTCACAGGCACTGTCTCGTCTTCGATAAGAATAGCCTCCCCATATGGAAGCTAGTTGCTACGCCTTTCTTCTTCATTTCAGTATGAAGATGATCTTTGAGCTCTTGGTTGACCCTTTCTAGAGACTTGCTTCTATCCTTAAGCTTAGAGATTTGTAGCATGAGGTTGGTGAAGAAAGCATTGAGAGGTGGCGGAATATTCGAGGGATTGATACTGGCGGCGATCTCTGGATCGGCAGAAGAGGAGACTGGCGGAGTGGAGACACTAGGAGTAGTAGGCTCTGATGATGGAGACATTGTTGATGCAGAGACTGAAGACTGAGCTTGCGGAAGGCTTGACCGTTGAAGACGACCACCGGAACGGACCCAAACTTGCTTCTCTGTAATGTAGCGGATGAGAGGTTTAGGACGGGACAAGGCTCATGCAATGTATTTTGTTATTTTACAAAAACAGTGTATTATTAGTCCTAATAGTTGGAAGGGGTACCCCTTTTTGGGTTACTATCTACAAAACTTGGATCGATGGAGGTCATCACTACGTCTATAGACCCCTCGTTTTTCACCTGTATTGCACATCCCAAATGGACAATTTGGGCGAGGGTCCTATAGGGCAAGCGACTTCCACCGATCTAACGGATCCTAACGACTAACCCTTGTTTAAAGGCATTTAACGTAACATTTATGTTACTTCCGTTAAGTTTTTAACGAGTGTAGATCCTTATACAAAGTATCACTCGGCTTACCATATGCACACCCTTGTAGGGAATTTCATTTTTTGTGCTTTTTTCTCTCGAAGGATCTCGATTCATTAAAGACTTAATGGATGACGGCATGAACGACACGTTAATTGTCTATAAAGAAAAGCTAGTCAAAGCAACCGGTCAACTTTGGAGTGCCCTAGACTCTGTGAGTGCATGGCTTCGAAATGAACAAGGGATTAACCTCGACTGCTTCACGAGTTAAAACAGTGAGTTAGATAGCCCGGGTGCCACGAAGATAGAGGCGACAGGATCACCAAAATCCTTGCACTCAGCGGAGTATCCAGTAGGGTGTGCAGTGTGACACGGACCTAGTGGTAGTGTGCAGACAAAAACTAGTTATTTTTTAGGGAGAAACAGAGAGTTTTTTTGTATTTACATGTATCCAATGCAAAACAGTTAGAAAGGGTACAATAGGAAATAGATAAGATATTAACGCACTAAAGTACAAGGGAAGCAAATATGTACAAGAGATAAAGTACAAGGGGGAAAGAAACAAGTAATTACAATCATGATATTGACGAAAGTTTGACCCTCTATGTTTGAAGATGTTTCAAAGCTAGTCCCCAGCAGAGTCGCCACTGTGAATACCCCTTTCCGAATGCGGGCGACGCACGGGAAGTCTTTCTTTTATTATCTTTATTTATCTTTTCTATGGGATTAGGATATTCAAATTGACATTTAACTTATTAAGAGTCGCCACGTTATTTTTATTGAGCTAAAACATTGAAAAACAACTAACAGAGAGGGTTCGGGGGTCAAGTTACGACAATAGAAGAATATCAAGTTATCACTCCTATCGCCCGAGAAGTCGGACTTTCTATCATGATGAATGTGCTAGTAGTGTGTTAGTGATTGAGACCGGATCCGAAGATTGCCTACGTTCTTCTCGTGAAGGGAAGCTCAGGTCAGCGTAGTTCGCACATAATCGGAATAGAGAGAAGAAGCGGGATCATGCATAATGAAGGGGGAGGAGAAAGAATCATACAAGATGATCACATCCTAGAATAATGATTATACCATTGATAAGATCAATGTGTAGTCCTCATATTCATCATTGGAGAGTTATTGATCATGGGAATATTTACCTAAAGTTTAGGGTTTTGAAGTAGTTCCTAGATCTCGTGGATCATCATTGGATATACAATATGAGTAGGGATTAAAACATAAGATCTAGCACGTTATGCATGGGATAAGCCATAGATCTAGCATAATAATAAGAATATCATGGATATGCATGAAATAACACATAAGCATGAAGATCGCTACCCTAGATATATAGCATATTATGAATTCTAGCAAGAACATGAAGAACACGTTATGAATCATATGAATATAGATGTATAAACATGATGAAACTAGCATAAATCAGATCTAAACTATGAAAACATGACAAATTCTCACCAATCTTGACAAGAACGAAGTCGAATATCTCACGCGGATTTGTCGGACCTTCGGGATTGCTAGAAAGGCTTGGAGAGAGAGTTCTGCCGTCAGTTTAGGCTATAGAACTCGGGGGAGAGAATTGTGTGTCGAAATAATGAAATAAGGTCACCTATTTATAGGAAATCTTGACCCGGAGGAAGTGGCCGTCCGACCGGTCCAAGACATTGACACAATCACCGAGGCTCTGATCAATCTGGACTCTGGAGAACTCCTAGATAACGTCTATCTTCGATCCCTCATCCGATCAGTCGTCAACATCTTCTTATCTGGACTTTTCAAGAAATCCTGGATAAGTCCTGCGCAGTTCGTAAATACTTGGGAGGTCCTTATGAGTTCTAGAATGTCTAATAACTCATTTTCAGGTTGGGGACTAACAGTACTGAATGTGTGTTCTAAGCCTCTTCATGGACCGAAACTGTTACTCAAGACTGACAAGGGCATCTTCTGCAATATAGGTTCAATTGGTACTTACAGAGTCTATCGAGATTCAGCGAATCGGTTAGTTCGTGAAGTGATACTCCAACAGCTCCAACATCAACCATGACCGGCAGCAGCAACATCATGTCTCTCGAGCAGCTTTTAGCTATGGTCCAAATGCTCCAAGATCAAGTCTCCACTCTTAATAAGGAGGCCCAAAATAAGGATGATCATTAGCAATCCCACCTCGACAATCAAAGGGAGGCCCATGAGGCCGAAATGGAGCAAATGAAAGAAAAGCTCACCAAGCTTGCCAAGGGTAAAAACAAGAAAGACAATGACGAGTCCGAATGGACCGAGGGTTTGTTTGAGAGCCCCTATGTAAATGCCGGCACCAAGAAAATGGGGGGACCAAGCACCGAGAACAATGAGTACAAGATGGTTGATTCAATTATGGCTTACATAGATCAACGCTTCAACGGCCTCAACGTGGGGAAAAGTCCCGACACGAGCCTTTATCAGTCCTCCATTCTCATGAGCACAATGGCCGCTCTCCCCAACAAGTTCAAAATGCCCGACATCAGCAAGTTCAAGGGCAACTCTTGTCCCATGGCACACATCGAGACTTACATTTGGGCTATGGTACCGAAGAAGGTCTCTCCCAAGGTTATGGCACAATGCTTCCCTCTTACTCTCGAGGGGGCGGCAAAGGATTGGTATGCAACTCTCCCGCTCACAGTCCGACTTGATTGGGACGCCGCCATGCTTACTTTCAAAAGTCAATACCAAGACAACACCACCCACCGGCCAACCATGAAAGAGCTCGAGAACACTACTCAAAGGGACAATGAGTCGTTCATTGACTTCATGAGAAGGTAGAATGACAAGCTTGCTGAGATTGTCGAGAGGCCTAACACCAAGGAGAAAATGGACATCTTTCTTAAGTGTCTAAATATTGATCTCCGCACCCACCTAAGTGGGGCTTGCTATACCGATTTCTCACAAATGTATGAGGCGGGAATCTGAATGGATGAGTTGCACAAGGAAATCAAGATAAGTGCTCCTAGCTTCCGTTACAAGGCCGCCTCTAACTCCGCAAAAGAGGCTTCGGTTAATGCCGTTACTACTGACAAGGGGAACTACAAAAGGGTTCCTCCTCCACAAGTCAAGAACTTTCAAGATAATCGTGTATACACTCCTCTCCATGGCATGACTATCACCGAGACCTTCGAAGCTCTCAAGGCCAAAGGGAAAGTTACTCCTCTCCAAGGGTACAAACCCAAGACAATGCGTCCCAACCATGCCTGTTGGGTTTCGTAGTAACATGCGCAGCGGAATTTAGCATTTAAAATTTTGAAACCCAAAGCCCATAGATCCGTTCATATGATTAAATCAAATACAACAATATGAATAGAGGAAAAACTAACCCTTGATGACTTTGAGTTTGGCCTTTAAACTTGGTGGAGATATTGAAGCTTGATCACGAAGAAAGTACGAACACGAACTTTGAAGATGATGAGCTTCACCCTCTAGCGGTATCCACACCACGAACGAATATCAAGGAGCTTCTTGATCTTGGTTGCTAGACCAATAATTATGAAACACACTTTCACAATTTAATATGACTATATGGAATTTTATTTTGTGTATTATTTTTTTCTTCAATCTAAGATGTCCTAGAACAAAATAAAACTCTCTCAAACTCTTTGGAGACTTGCACAAAAGCTAAGATGATGTTCTGGCCCGAATTTGGCTGTTTATATACAAGTTAGACCTATTCCAAATAGGAAACTTGTGTCTAAACCCGTCCAAAATTCCTTTCCAAAACGAATTAGGAAACTGCCCCCGACTGTACTGTGCGGCCGCCCAAAAGCCACTGTGCGGTCGCACAACTATCTGAAACAAACTGGTACAAAACTGAGCTAAGTGTGCGGCCGCCCAGTCCATACTGTGCGGTCGCCCACTTCCCCAGAATTTCCAAAATTTCCAAAATTCTAATATAGTCCTTATTTAAGATTCGTTCTATTGTGTGTGACCCTCTAGGATTATACTAAGTTGGCAATGGGTTCAAACATGAAACCATAAGATATGATTAGGTTCTAGGAAACCGTCATACCTACCCAAATAGTATAACTAGATACAATTTCGCATTCCTTTAGAATATGTCATAATCCCTTTGTCCACGACGTCATTGAACACAAGTCATGGTCAACAAGTCAACTTGTCTTTGTTCAATACTTTCTCGATTCCGAATATGTTGATAATCCAAACGACATTGATCCGATCAATTCATTTGAGTCCGGCCGAACATTTCATCAACATAATTCCTACGAGAGGCCCAAGCTTGACATCTCTCCGAAGAGGGACAAATCCATTTAGCTTATTATTCTTCCCTACGTGAATCCGATTATGCCAATCATACCCTTTATAACTACCCAGTTAAAGGCAGCGTTTGAATATGTCAAACATAATCTTCATCAAGTGGAAGACTATAATAACTTCATGTCTAAGGATTCGAATGACATAACTAATATGAGATATATGTTAGACATAGACCATGACATAAATCTCATACAGCGGGTCATGTCCAGTACCTTGTTCCAAACAAGTACCCATAAATCTAACATGATCATCCCATGATCATTTAGCCTTTATACTAGTGCTTAACAAGTACTAGGGACGGAGATTATTATAAGTAAACATAAACAATAATAATAATCAAAACATTTCTTTATTGATATGAAATAAATGATAACAATTACAACGTTTATTAAACGTGCCTAGGGCACCACTACCAACAATCTCCCACTTGCCCTAGGCCCAATCTCCCATGTATCTAATACCCATGGACCTAACATGACAATCATGTTTAGCTTGTGGAAGTCCATTTGTTAGCGGGTCCGCAACATTGTCATCAGTAGGTACTCTGCATATATTTACGTCTCCCCTATCAACGATTTCTCGAATGATATGAAAAAGCCTAAGTATGTGTTTGGATTTCTGATGTAATCTTGGTTCCTTTTCTTGAGCAATAGCACCATTATTATCGCAATAAAGGTCTATTGGATTAGCAATACTAGGAACCACTTCAAGTTCAGTGATGAACTTCTTAATCCAAACAGCCTCCTTTGCAGCATCCGATGCAGCAATATACTCAGCTTCTGTTGTAGAATCAGCGGTTGTACTTTGCTTGGAACTCTTCCAGCTTACAGCTCCACCATTTAACATAAACACAAAACCCGATTGCGATCGGCTATCATCTTTGTCGGTTTGGAAGCTTGCATCCGTGTAAGCATTTACGACGAGATCATCTTCCATTCCTCCATAGACTAAAAATGAGTCTTTTGTTCTTCTCAAGTACTTAAGAATCTCTTTTACAGCTATCCAGTGATTTTTGCCAGGGTCGGATTGGTATCTACTTGTCATGCTCAAAGCATAAGATACATCCGGCCTAGTACAAATCATGGCATACATGATGGACCCAATTGCCGAAGCATATGGAACATCATTCATTTTCTCACGCTCATCGTTTGTCTTAGGACATTGAGTCTTGCTTAGAGAAACTCCATGTAACACGGGGAAGGTGCCTCTTTTAGAATTTTCCATATGGAATCTTCTAATGACCTTGTCAATGTATGTACTTTGTCTTAAACCAAGTAGCCTCCTTGATCTATCTCTATAGATCTTAATGCCAAGTATATATGCGGCTTCACCCATATCTTTCATTGCGAAGCATTTTCCTAACCAAGTCTTTACGGACTGAAGTATAGGAACATCGTTTCCAATGAGTAATATGTCATCCACGTATAAAATAAGGAATAGCACTATGCTCCCACTAATCTTCTTGTATACACAAGGCTCATCTTCGTTCTTGATGAAACCAAACTCTTTGACCGATTCATCAAAATGGAGATTCCAACTCCTTGAAGCTTGCTTCAATCCATAGATGGATCTTTGCAATTTGCATACTTTAGAATTCTGTTCAAAACCTTCTGGTTGTGTCATATACACATCCTCTTGTAATTTTCCATTTAGGAAAGCGGTTTTGACGTCCATTTTCCATATTTCATAGTCATGATATTCGGCAATGGCAAGCAAAATTCTTATAGACTTGATCATTGCTACGGGTGAAAAAGTTTCATCATAGTCAATACCATGAAATTGCCTATAACCCTTCGCTACAAGTCTAGCTTTGTAAGTATGCACCTTCCCATCCATGTCAGTCTTCTTCTTGATGACCCATTTGCATCCTATGGTTTTTACACCTTCGGGTGCATCAATCAAATTCCAAACTTGATTGTCTTGCATGGATTGCAATTCGGATTCCATGGCTCCAAGCCACTTGTCCGAATCAGGAGAAGACATCGCCTCTTGGTAGGTTGACGGTTCATCATTCTTAATGATTTCTACCTCATTACTATCCGTTACGAGAAATCCATATCTCTCGGGCTCGGATCGTAACCTACTAGATCTGCGAGTTACTTGTGTATTTTGAACAGGTTCCACAACTCATTGTGGTTCTTGTTCTTGTTCCACTATTGGTTCAATGTTATTTTCTGGGTCTTGAATTTCTTCAAGATTTATTTTACTCCCACTGATTTCTTTGGAGAGAAACTCTTTCTCTAGAAAGACACCAGTTCGGGCAACAAACACTTTGTTGTCCTCACGGTTGTAAAAGTAATATCCCCTAGTTTCCTTTGGATATCCCACGAAAATACATTTGTCAGATTTGTGTGCAAGTTTGTCAGAGACAAGTCTTTTGACAAAAGCTTCGCAACCCCAAATCTTCATGAAAGATAAACAAGTTTTCTTTCCGCTCCACATCTCATATGGAGTCTTTTGAACCGATTTAGTTGGAACACGATTTAGAGTGAAAGCAGCGGTTTCTAGAGCGTAACCCCAAAAGGATATTGGAAGATCAATTTGAATCATCATTGATCGAACCATGTCTAACAAAGTCCGATTTCTCTTCTCGGACACACCATTCCATTGTGGCGTTCCGGGTGGAGTCAATTGTGAAACTATTCCACAATTCTTGAGATGATCATCAAATTCTTGACTCAAGTATTCTCCACCTCGATCTGATCGAAGTGCTTTAATACTTTTGCCAAGTTGTTTTTCTACTTCATTTTTGAAATATTCTAAATATCTCAAATGCATCACTTTTATGTTTCATTAGGTAAACATACCCAAATCTACTATAATCATCAGTGAAGGTTATGAAGTATTGAAATCCTCCCCTAGCATTGCTACTTAATGGTCCGCATACATCGGAATGTATCAACCCCAATAAGTCGCTTGCCCTTTCACCCAACTTGGTGAAAGGTGTCTTAGTCATTTTTCCAAGAAGACACGACTCACAAGTATCATATGAATCTAAGTCACATAAACCCAAAAGTCCGTCCCCATGGAGTTTTGAGATACGCTTCTCATTAATATGACCAAGACGGCAATGCCATAAATAGGTATGATTTACATCATTAGGTTTAGATTTCTTATTTACATGATAGACATTGTCATTATTTTCATTCTTGACATCCAAGATATAAAGGCCATTAAATGAATTAGCAATACCATAAAGCACATCATTTAAATAAATAGAAAATTTCTTATTCTCAATAAGAAACTTAAAACCTTCATTATCCAAACAAGAAATTGAAATAATATTTCTACTTAAATCCGGAACATAATAACAATTGTTCAAAACAAGAATTAATCCGGAAGGTAAAGTGACTTCATAAGTCCCTACGGCTAATGCAGCAACTCTTGCTCCATTCCCCACACGTAGGTCTACTTCACCCTCTTTAAGTAGTCTCCTATTCTTTAGACCCTGCACATTTAAACAAATGTGAGAACCACATCCGGTATCCAATACCCAGAAATCAGTGGTAGAAAGGAGAATATCTATCATATAGATACCTGAAGTCGACGCAGCCTTGCTGCTCTTCTTCTTGTTTTGCTCTTCCAAGAAAGCCTTGCAATTACGTTTCCAATGACCAATTTCTTGACAATGGAAACAGATTGCATCCTTTTGTGAATCGGGTGTTTCCTCAAAAGCCTTGGCAACACTTGCCTTGCTTATCTTGGGTTTGATAACTTTCTTACCCTTTCCTTTGGAACTAGCCTTCTTCCCATCATGAACTAAGAGCACGGGAGAACCTTTCTCCGCAATCTTCATCTCCGCAGTTTTAAGCATCCCATGCAACTCGGAGAGATTCTTATCCATTCCATGCATGTTATAATTCATCACAAACTGATTATAACTTTTAGGCAATGAATTAAGAATGAGATCCGTGGCTAGCTCCAATGGGATTGGATAGCCAAGTTTCTCAAGGTTCTCTACATAACCTTTCATTTTCAGTATGTGAGGACTCACTTGTTGCCCTTCATTCATTTTGCAAGTAGTGAATCCAACAATGGTATTGTACCTCTCTTGCCTAGCTTGTTCTTGAAACATGGCTCTTAACTCCACTTCTATCTCATAGGCTTCCAAATGTTCCAAACTTTGTTGGAGTTTTGAGCACATGGTAGCAATCATGTGACAACTTACATCTCTAGAATCATTACGATGTTTCTTGTAACTGTCTCTTTCTGCCCTAGGGGCAGTAGGTTCTGGTTCAGCAGGAAGAGGCCCGTCGAGAATGTACAACTTGTCTTCTTGCCTAAGAACAATTCTTAGGCTACGGATCCAATCCATGAAGTTCGTACCATTCTCTTGGAGCTTATCCTTTTCAAGGATCGATCGCAACGAAATTGATTGAGTGTTAGTAGTCATTATCTACAAATATGCAAAATTTCCAAAATTTAATAAGTACCCGTTTTTCATTAAATAAATAAATAATGTATTTTTCAAACAAAATACTCCCACTAAATTATATAACCTTCATATACATCTAATGTATAATATAATTTAGTTGGGCTAAGATCCAACTTTAATTTAACTTTTGAGTCTACGGAGGCGGACCGCTCAAAACTAAATTAATTAGGTAGACAATCATGTCAATCATATCCCATATGATTCTTAGATCCTTTTATGAGATTCTTTGAGAAATCCAATTTCAAAAAGCATGTTTAATCTCATCTTTTGCCTAGGCCCAAAACTGTTTTGGCGCCTAATTAAGTTCAACCATTTTAAACGTATAGGAACCATTCAATTTAATGCACCTTGCGGAGGCAAGCCCACATTAAACTAATGAACCTCATCTTGCTCATACATGAATAAAATTAATGCACCTCGCGGAGGCGAACCCACATCTAAATTACCCATGTATAAACAAGTGTTTTAATCATGGCATGGCAAAAAGAACTTAAAACTTTCTTTGAAGGTTCATCACATATAGCATATAACACATTTATGAGCACATAATATAAACATGTTACGCATCAAGTTTAGCCACTAAATTAATCTCCATTAATTTAAGCATGATATTTATGTGTCATTAGTTTCTCTATAATTATGAGGATGAGACTATTTAAACTTTGGTTATTATCTCCAAATCAAGACAACAAGAAGTGCGGTCGAACTAAGCCATTAGGCAACCACAATCCCTCACTAATTCAAGAAACCAAGAAAGTAGTCCATGTGGCCGAAACTAAGCAATAGATGGTCTCGATGAACGTAGGCCGATTGCATCCACAATTCCACATGGATCTCCAATCTTTGAATCAAGAATTTTGTTTCTCAATTTTAGCAATTATGAACTCTTCATAATTCTAACTTCGTTTTATCTTTGAAACTTCGATTGCGATCAAGTTTGGGAAACACAATCTCGATGAACGCAGATTAGCCATCCAAACCTTGAACCAATCTAGGAATCACAAGACTAAAACAAATAGGAAAATCAAACCCCAAAATCCACACACAAACCAACTACCCAAAACCCATTCCAGATCAGCAGGTCTGGACTGGTTCTGTTATTGGTTTTGTTGATTTTTTTTGAAAAATTCCAGATTCTGTTTTTCGACCAAAATCAGACCTTCTGACCCTTTTGTGCGGCCGCCCAAGAAGGCCTGTACGGTCGCCCAGGTGATTCTGTGCGGTCGCCCGGTGGATCAGAAAGTTCAGAATTTTTAAAGTTTCGAAAATTTTGTCTCAAAATTGTTTTTCTCCGATTATTAAAACTTTGATCCAATCAAAAATTAATAATCAACAATTCTGAATCCACCATAATTTATTTATTGCGATTGAATCGTGCGATTAAAGTTGCAAAACAATAAACCACATAAAATCACATAACACATAAACATCATATATTCCAATATTCATATCATGCTAGGCACATAAACAATTTATATACACATAACATGATCTAGGTATTGAAAAAATCAACATGAACGGGGCTCTGATACCACTGTTGGGCTTCGTAGTAACATGCACAACGGAATTTAGCATTTAAAATTTTGAAACCTAAAGCCCATAGATCCGTTCATATGATTAAATCAAATACAACAACATGAATAGAGGAAAAACTAACCCTTGATGACTTTGAGTTTGGTCTTTAAACTTGGTGGAGATATTGAAGCTTAATCACGAAGAAAGTACGAACACGAACTTTGAAGATGATGAGCTTCACCCTCTAGCGGTATCCACACCACGAACGAATATCAAGGAGCTTATTGATCTTGGTTGCTAGACCAATAATTATGAAACACACTTTCACAATTTAATATGACTATATGGAATTTTATTTTGTGTATTATTTTTTTCTTCAATCTAAGATGTCTTAGAACAAAATAAAACTCTCTCAAACTCTTTGGAGACTTGCACAAAAGCTATGATGATGTTCTGGCCCGATCTACTGCCGGCTTGCCGCCTCCGGCCCTGCCAACCATCTCTAGAGAAGTGCCTTACCCACTCTACTACCCGATGGACCAAACATCCAAAACTACCCCACCATATATCCCAACAAGCAACCTGGCGCCAGGGTATGTCTACACCCACTTGCCACCTACAAATCCTCCTCCGATAGTCCCCTCCACCACTTCACCTCCCAACGCAGTGCCATTGACAAGTCAAATCATGGGATCCGTCAACTCCAACCCCCATGTGGACCCTCAAGTGGGATGGATAGTTGAGAAGCTGAAACAAATGGAGGAAAGGTTCGAGGGAATGAACGAGTGGAAGTTTACCTCGGGAGTCACGGACCCCGATAAGGTCGTCCCCCTCCCTCATCGGTTCAAAATGCCGGAAATTGACAAATTTGACGGGACCGCATGTCCCCAGACTCACCTCAACGCCTACACCTTGGCAATGAGGGCGAAGGGTTACACTGTGCAGCAAATGGCTGATCACTTTCAGTTGTCCTTAAGAGGAAATGCACTCAAACGGTTCTTCAACTTAAAGGACGAGTCTCGAACCACATGGGACCGGATTAAGGAAGCATTCCTTACCAAGTACCGTTCTAACTTGGAGTGGGAAACCAATCGCACCGATTTGCAAAGCACACTGCAAAAGACCGAAGAGCCGATCAGTGAGTTTTACAAAAGATGGAACTACAAATTGGGAGAAATTTCCAATCCTCCCACCGAGGATGAATAGTTGGATATATTTCAGTCATGCCTGAAACCCCAACTGCGAGCTTTGATCAGCCATCACTTCTACCCCAATCTCTGACCTATGGTAACCGCAGGATCCAAATTTGAGAAGGCTCTCAATGAGCAGTCTCCAGCCCAAAATAGCGGAAACTCCTATAGGTACCGCCCTCCGACCACCGGTAAGGGGAAAGAAACCCTGGGAACGGTTAACAGCATCCAAGAAGGAAGCCCAAGGCAAGCCTCTCAAAAGGGTGGGACTGCAGAAAGGCGTCAGTATGTAAGGTTTGAGGATTTCGGAATGCCTATAAGTAAGGTGTTCGAAGGGTTAGTCAAGCAAGGCCTTGTAAAACCTTTGGTCAACTATCAGCCAAGGGATCCCGAGAAACCCCTTGACCAAAACAAAAGATGCGCCTTCCACAATTATCATGGCCACAATACCGATGATTGCTCCGTGATAAAACGCATCATCCTCGACCTCATTGACAAAGGGAAACTTGAACACCCCCGTGGACCGAGCGTGATTAATAACCCTTTCGCCAACAACCAAGGCATTAATATGATTGAGTTCGAGGAGCCTACACCTGTGAATCTTTTGGAATTCAATGTCCCAATGGCTCAGATTGGGGAAGAATGGAAGGAAGCTTTATGCAATGTGTGCAAGAGGGAGATATGAGGTGCCCATCCGACTTTATGATCGCCAATGTGATGAGTGAAAGGGTACCCCACTAAAACACCGATGAATTGGTCGTAATAACACTCACCGAATATGATTTAACGTTTGAACAATACATGGAGGAGATGGAAAAGTCCATTAAGAGTACGTTGGACAGTGAAAGCCAAGGCTCGAATGGGGATAGCCTTTCCCATGATGATTGCTTCCATATCATTGAGGCATGTAGTTCATCTACGGGCAAGAGGACAATTAAACGAAACGGGTCCGAGGTCGCAAAGATCCCAGAAATGGTTGACTATGAAGGGTATCTCACCCAAATGAAAGAAGCCGTTCGTTCTCTACCTCATAAGGAGCTCCGGATCCTATGTGAAAGTGATGATGATGAAGTATCCTCAAATGTGGCTCCTTGTGTTTTCTCCCCGAAATTGGAAGAAGAGGAATTTCCGGCCCTGGATGATTTCTTAGCTTTGCCACCACTATCTCCGCCACCGCCGCTGTTTGACGGATCAGCGTTCCCAGATAATTATTGTTGCATTCTCACCCTGGAAAAGCTCCGTGAAACTGTGGGAGCCAGGAAGAGCCAGAACCACCACCCTATCTCCCTAGGAGAAATTTGTGGGTCAACATCCACCCCAAAACGAATGGTCACGGTAAATGAGTTAAGGAGGGAGGCATGGCCGTACGGTACCCAAAACCCTCTGCCTATCGGAGATGAGATGATAAAAGTCGATGACTCTTTAGAAGTGAGTGTATTAACTCGATCAGGGCAAGTGCACACGGAGAACCCTAAGAAACCTCCACCACCAGAACACCGAGCGCCTCCCCTTCTTGTTGACAAGGCGAAACCACCAGGTTCCGGAGAAGAGGATCCCATCTTAGCCCAACTTAAGAGGACACAAGCTAACATATCTTTGTGGTCCCTCCTTACTTCCTCCTACCCTCATAAGCTCAAGTTGGAGGAATGCTTGGCCCACACTATGGTACCCACCACAGCTACCCCCGAGGAAGCCGTGCAAATGATCAGAAGTGTCCAGTACAGAAATATCATCACATTCACAGATTTAGATTTGCCGAAGTTTGGGGCTAGCCATAACGAGGCCCTTTACATCATGGTACAATTGGATGATCGCCGCTTCCCTCGGGTTATGGTCGATACGGCTCCGCCATGAATGTCCTCCCCGCTAAGATGATGGATCTACTTGGCCTTGAGACCACCGACCTAAAGCCTTCTGTGATCACTGTTAAGGCTTATGATTCCACGGCCCGCTCAGTCTTAGGGGTGGCCACTTTGAACCTTTGGTTTGGGAAACAAATGATGCCGACTGACTTCCAAGTGGTTGACATCCCCATATCCTTCACTGCCTTATTGGGACGCCCGTGGCTCCACAAAGTCAACGGGGTCACCTCCACTCTCCATCAATGTGTGAAATACGTGCAAGGGGGTAACTTGACAACTATTTATGGGGACAGTATGACCACAGAAGGAACAAACACCAATGGGATTCCTGTGTTAGAAATTAAGCATGAGGGAAGCGGCATGGTTTTGACCGGCTTCACAGAAATACCACCCAAAACCCACATTTGTTGTGTAGATCTCACGCTCACCAAGGATAAGATTCCTCCTGCGATGAGAATGATGCGTCTGATGCGCTACCTCCCAGGGCTCGGACTAGGAAGGAAGCTCCAAGGGACTCACAAGATTGTTGAGATCAAAGAGCAAAACACGCTTCATGGCTTGGGATACAAACCCACCCCGGAGACCTCAGGATGGATAAGGAAATGGCTCGGAAGAAAATCCAAGCCAGGGCTCAAGGGATTCCGCTTAAAACCCCTAACCTTCGTCCTTATACCTTTGATATGAGCCGTTACTTTGTGAAGGGGGGAGTTCAAGTCGAACCCCCAGAGCCGAGAGAGCCGATGATGACCAATTGGGATAAGTTGCAAGAGGATCTCAAAAGGTTCCAAGGGGTGGTGGTAAACCCCGTGAGGAGTGCATTTCTGGATACGCCCAAGATAAAAGATCATATCGATACTACTACCAGCCACGAATACACCTTCAAGGGTGTGCCCGAAATGGTAAAAGAGTTTGAAACCTTGCCTATGACGGGAGCTAGCAAGGGAAGGGGATCTGTCTGGGGACAAAATGGCGGATACAAGTTTGAGGAGGTAGTTCCTAAGGGCGCCGCCAAGGATGCTATGGGCAATGAGTGGAACGGTGTGGTAATACAAAGAATGTTCGGAGAAGACTTTGTTGTACCTGACCTAATTGACTTCGAAAAGGAAATGATTGCCATGATTGAGGGTGAAGCTCTTGCAACCTTTGACCCACACACTCTTGCAAAGTCAACGGACATGCCTCTGAAAAATTGGTTAACCTTCTCTGGACCGGTGGCGAGCAAAGAAGAAATGACCGCGAAACTTGGACTGGTCCCTCGTCCCCTAGAGTCAAATGTCGTAGGATCCAATGTAGTTGAGTCCCCCCAATCTCTTGTCTTTGAATTCGAGTTTGTCTCATCCAAGGGCCTCACGCCCGAGGATTATGAACTTGTAGCCAACGTTGTATTCCCGTTTGCATTGAATGAAATGATAGACCTTTCCGAGTATCCCCTCATTCCCAACTTATTAGATGATAAATTAACTAATAATCTGAAAATGGTTAATAAAGAATCACCTAATAATGCAGACGCACTAAAAAATCCAAACATTAAACAGTCATCAAAGCAGGTTGTTGATCAAGAGGAAAACCGTGCCCAAGCTGCCGAAGAGGTTTTGACTAAGCTGAATTTGGGAACCGAAAATGAGCCGAAGGAGACACAGATTGGGGAATACTTCAAAGGGGCTGAAAGGGAAGCTTTGGTTGAGCTACTCAAAGTGTATCTAGATGTGTTTGCATGGTCTTATAAAGATATGCCAGGGTTGGATGCTTCGATCATGGAACACAGGATCCCCGTGGACCCCGAGGTGAAGCCCGTTAAGCAAAAACTTCGGCGGATCAAACCAGAATGGTCCCTGCAGGTCAAAGAAGAGATTGAGAAGTTGCTTCGGGTCGGCTTTATAAGAGTGATAGAATACCCCTCATGGCTCTCCAACATAGTAACGGTCACAAAGGCCAGCGGAAAGGTTCGATGCTGCGTCGACTTTAGGGATCTCAACAAAGTGAGTCCCAAAGATGAATTTCCCCTCCCAAACATTGACATGCTTGTGGATACAACCTCTAGCTTTGAGGTTAAGTCTTTTGTGGATGGATTCGCCGGATATAACCAGATTAAGATGGCAGAGGAGGACCAGGAAAAAACCGCTTTCACCACCCCATGGGGAACCTTTTGCTCTACCGTGATGCCTTTCGGGTTGCGAAACGCTGGGGCTACCTACCAAAGAGCTGCGACCGCACTCTTCCACGACATGATCCATAAGGAAATAGAAGTATATGTCGATAACATGATCGTGCATTCTAAGGGCTCTAACGGGCAACATTTAATAGACTTGAGAAAGTTCTTTGACAGACTTAAGAAGCACTCCATGAGACTTAATCCGGCCAAGTGCACTTTTGGGGTTTCTCTTGGCAAGGTTTTGGGATACAGGGTCACCGAACGGGGCATCGAAATTGATCCTCAAAAGGTTAAGGCAATTTTGGAAATGAGGCCGCCTCGCACCCAAACAGAGGTAAAAGCCTTCATGGGAAAGTTGCAATACATCAGCCGCTTCATAAACCAACTCACTCCCATTTGTGAGCCCATCTTCAAACTGCTAAGAAAGAATGACGAGGTCAAATGGAACGGGGAGTGCCAAAAAGCCTTCGACAAGATTAAGGCCTACCTCATCCACCCACCAATCCTATTCCCTCCGCACAAAGACAAGCCACTCTTGCTTTACCTAACGGTGACTGATGCGTCGATAGGAGCAATGTTGGCCCAAGAGAAGAAAGATTCAAAGGTGGAAAATGCCATCTACTTTGTAAGCCGTAAGCTACAAGGAAGCGAGCTCAACTACTCCCCAATTGAGAAGACTTGCGCAGGATTGGTATGGGTCGTGACAAAGTTAAAACATTACATGCAGGCTCATCCGATACAACTTATTTCCAAAATAGACCCCATCAAATGCTTATTGGAAAAGCCATCTTTGTCTATGAGGCTTGCCAAATGGTCCTTCTTCTTAGCCGAGTACGATATCAGTTATGTGTCGAGAAAGGCAGTCAAAGGAAGGGTTTTGGCAGAACACTTGCCAGATTTCCTTAGTAATGAAGAAAGGGGGCCCGAACCGAAATTCCTAGATGGAGGAATCTTTACCCTCGAGGGAGGAAATAGGTGGCAATTGTTTCTTCGACGGAGCGGCCAATAAAAGAGGAAACGGTGTAGGATTGCTCTTGGTGAACCCAAAAGACGAGCACACCCCCATCGCCATCAAATTGAACTTTGATGTCACCAACAATGCCGCAGAATATGAGGCATGCACAGCCGGTTTGGAGGCAGCCTTGGAAAGGAATGTTAAGGAGCTGGAAGTATACGGCGATTCGGCCTTGATTATCAACCAAGTCTCGAACAAATGGAAAACACTGGATCCCGGTTTGCGAAAATATCATGCCTATATGGAAGAGCTCATAGCACAATTCCAAGAGGTCAGCTTCCATTACCTGCCGAGGGACCGGAACCGTTTCGTCGACGCCCTAGCAACTTTGGCTTCACTAGTGGAAATCCCCGAGGTAAAATTAATAAAACCATTCCGGGTCGGGAGAAAGGAAAGCCCAGCATACTGCTTCGAAATCAGAGCAATCCTGGAAGAGGTAAAGGAGCCATGGTACAACCAGATTTACCAATTCCTCAAAGAAGGATAAGCTTCCTTCATAAATGAAAAGGGAGAGTATTTGCACGGGATCAAAGCCAAAGGTATGACGGCACTCAAGCGGTTGGCATCCAATTACGTCATCCTGGGGGACATCCTATACAAAAAACGCCATCAGGGCCTTCTCCTCAGATGCATAAGTGGGGAAAGGGCAAAAGAACTCATGCAAGAAGTTCATGATGGAGTGTGTGGTCCTCATATGAACGCAAGGGCATTAATGCAAATCATTCTGCGGATGGGTTACTTCTGGATCTCAATGGAAACAGATTGCATGCAATTCATAAGGAGGTGTGATAAATGTCAGCGTTTCTCCAACCTCAACCACCTACCACCTCATCATCTCTACTGCATGACTACACCATGGCCCCTTCTCAACATGGGGGCATAGATGTTATCGGGAAAATCTCCCCGTCTGGTAGCAATGGTCATGAGTTTGTTTTGGTAGCCATGGATTACTTCACAAAGTGGGTAGAGGCTAAGTCATACCGGGTCCTCACCTCCAAGAAGGTGGCGGGATTTATGAAAGAGAATATCATGTGCCGGTACGGGGTCCCGAACGAGGTCATTACCGACAATGGCTCTCACTTCGAGGGTGAATGCGATCGATTATTGGGAGAATTCCGAGTTACTCGTCACAAGTCCTCCCCATACAGACCCCAGACCAATGGCGCGGTAGAAGCCGCCAATAAAACGCTTGAGAGGATCATTAGAAAGATGGCAACACGGGGAAGAGATTGGACCGAAAAGCTACACCTAGCTTTGTGGGGCTACCGGACTTCGGTCAGAACAGCCACAGGAGAAACTCCTTTTGCTTTGACGTACGGAATGGAAGCCATGCTCCCCGCAGAATTGGAAGTACCGTCACTAAGAATTTTGTTGGAAAATAAGATCCACGAGGTCGATTGACTTCGAAGCCGACATGATGAGCTGGCCTTGTTGGACGAACGTCGCCTGAGGGCCATGGAACACATCCGCCCCTACTAAGGGAGAATGGCGCGAGCCTTTGATAAGAAGGTAAAGCCCCGAGAGATTCGGGCAGGAGATTTAGTCCTTAAGGAAAAACCCCCGGGGAGGTCTAATCCCGATGGAAAATGGGAACCCGTGTGGATTGGTCCCTTTGTGGTACAAGAAGTCTTTTCAGGGGGCGCAATGAGGCTCGCAGACTTGGACGGCAACCCCTTTATGCACCCAGTCAATGGTGATAAGCTCCGTCGTTACTTTGTTTAAAAAAAAAAAAAAAAAAAAAGAAGGGGGTGCTAAAAGAATATACCCACCTAGATTGAAAACCCATTTGGGCGGTCTAGAGAAAAAACAGGGTCACATCCTAAAAATTTGTGGAGAAATGAACTACGATGACCTGAGCCCCTTAGATTTTCATTTGTAAAAGGGGAACGTAGGCAGCCAATCTTTGGTCCGGTCTAAAAAATAAATAAAAATAAAATTTGGACTTGAGCAAGAGCTCCATGAGAATGCAAATTGGCTTCATAAGTAACCATTTTCATTACAGTTAAAACACTTCTTTGATGAGTTCAAGCATGGTCTACTCTCGACCCAACTAACATGCTTAAGACATAACTAAAATACCTAAGATAAACTAATGTGTCTGCAATGGCAATGGGTGGATACATGGAAATCACTGTTCTTCGTCCCTCCACTTCTTCTTTTGACTTCTTCGGGTCTTCTTTTTCTTCACCTCAAAGATGTCAATTCCCCTTTTTCCATGATCAGAGGCTCTTCCAACATCATCTACGAGCCCGGTCGCCCTCAAAGCCGCATTGGCGGCAGCCCGAGCCCGAAAATCCTCCATTCGTGCCCCCGCCTTAGGCATCGCGGCCATCCTCCTGTCTGCCAAAACTCTGTAGTCCTCAACAAAGTCTCCAGTAATGTTATGGCCACTCGCCACAGCTTCTGACACGCCCCAAGTCCCGGGATCCCCTAATAGAACCTCGAACCTGGTGCGCGTAACTAACAAGGAACAAGAAACTAACGGGAAACAGGAACAATACCTATTAGAAAAAAAATGACATGATATGTATACTCAAGAGTAGGGAGCTAAGATAGCTCACACGAGTTCTAGACCAAGAAAATTAAAACCAAACAAGGTTACATACAGCGGAAGACATGCCTAGCAAATAAGCTGGCATCAAGAACTGTCTAGGGACAACAAATACTACCCCAATACAAGCCCAGAGTTTATTAACTCACACAAGATCGTCCTTACCAAAATATAAAAGGACACTAACTTCGAACAAGAATATCCTGCTGAGTAAGTTCCCAGCTAAGTCGAGCCTCACTGCGTACTATTCCCTGCTTTCCTGGGGGGAAACAATTAAACAAATAAAGGGTGAGATAAATCTCAGTAAGCTATTAACATGCAACTATATGTCATGTTATCATGCAATACAAGTAGATACTAAAGTAATCATATATCAAGTATCATCAAGCAACAAGTATAGGAGAGGCTAAGCCAACCCAACAAGTAATCAAGCTCAAGATCTGATCAGGTAACAAATAGTCAAGTAGTGTGAGAGGCTAAACCAGCTCACCAAGATGCACATAGGCCTATCACGCATTGTACCTGAATCCTTCCTTATTTCTCCCAAGAATACCATTTGTTGTCGATGCTTTTCTAGCTGAGGACAACCAAGAACAAGAACAAGAGACTGCTGTGCAGTATATGAGAAGACCTGGTAACTAGTGTCATCCACAAGAACAAGATCCACGAGGTGTTCAAGACAATCGCATTCACTTAGGTCAGGCTTATTGCTCTAACCAAGGAAGCTATGCCCTTACTATGGCCGGTAGTAAGGGGTCAGGTGGAAATACATAGGGACCCGATTGTCACTTAAACCCCAGCTCTCGCGACAAGCGTGAACCTATATATTTTCGAACAAGCAAGGAGAACCAGCTGGACTCACACAAGAATGCACAAGTAGATGTTTACTTGAACTACGAGAATAGAACTAAGTCCCATATTAGTGGACCAGTCTTTATCCACTATGTAATCATGTAATCATGTATCATGTGCTCACGAGAATATGCACCATGTAGTCATGTATCATGTGCTCACGAGAATATGCACCATGTAATCATGTATCATGTGCTCACGAGAATATAAGTACACGTACGCAATTATTACGAATACAAACCAAGATAACAATGGCACATAAGGTGTCCACGTAACACGATCAATCCAAGTAAGAGTCCATTTATAACAGACTTCAGTCAAGTAGTAGGGTATACACTTTGTCACATGCCAAGTTTGCACGTACATATTCGTATCACGTTTAACACATTAAAGTGTCTATCACGATACCCTTACTATCAAGTAGAGCTCAATACATTATACTCTAAACACGTAGTACAATAGGTCACATTGTACCTAGACACAGTCATATCTCACGTATATGTATCGTTAATAATCGAATACATTTTCTATAACCATTCTTATTAATTTAAATCGTAGTATTCACGATTATATGAATGATATTCATATTACACTAGTCCCTATTTTCTTTAGGAACCCATTTCAAGACAAGATATCTTCCTTATTCTTTATATACTTCATTTAGTATATACACGATTAAAACCAATCACTAGCACTTTAGTGTTTGTTCATAACACTTACAATACACACGTATCAAATTCAAGTATGTAGTAGAGTTATTCATTCTCTATCTAGTTCCATATCCCAACTCTTTTGGTTATTCATACCACGTACCAATCAATCAAGAAGCCACATTCTATCAAGTAAATATATGCAAGATTTGGATATACACATCAAGACTCTTTCAAGTTTATTACCATACACATATATTGGTGTCAAGGCACGTACAAGATTTTATAATCTTATATTCAAGTCTTAATTCAATTATTTGGATGTTCAAGTCATGTACAAGGTTTTATTCTCTTATACTTCAAGTTACTGTCTCAACTTAAGACATTCAAGACATTCAGGACATTCAAGACATTCAAGACATTCAATACATTTACAAGATTTTATCACCTTATATCCAAGTTCTCAATCCATTTCTTTGGATGGTTAAACATGTACAAGAGTTAATTATCTTATACTTCAAGTTCAAGCTAGGAAGATGAATTGTACATCTTTCACATATTATTTTCCAATCTTTTTCTTAGGACATTCAAGCTCAAGCCATTAGTTGGTGCCCCTAAAGTACACAAACATTGACTTCAAGACACATAAAAGAGTTACTACTCTTATACTCAAGTTATCATTTAATTATGATATAAGTCCACATTTCATTTGCTCACAAAGGGACTATTTTTCAGTACTAGAGTGTTCTACAACACTCATCTAGGCCATCTAGGGTAGTACCCTAAATCTAGACCAAGAATACTTCGATTTCAATTTAAGTAAATGAGCTATACAACTCATACTTACAAGTTCTTAATCCCCTACATAGGATATTCAATCTCAAGTCATTGTTTTAATGCCCCTAAGGTGCACAATCATTAGCTTCAAGACAAGCATAACACATAAGTGCTTGTTCATAGCACTTTCAAGACATATAAAAGAGTTGTTACTCTTATACTTAAGTTCTCATTTTAGTTCTATAAGTGTCCATGTAAAAGACTAAGTTCTCATTTTTAATTCAATGAGTATACACGTTTAAGACCAAGTTCTGATGCCCCTAAGGTGTCACAACACTTGCTAGGACATCTTATACTAAGGTTATATACCTTAACTAGAGTTACTTCCAACTTATACAAACTTTAAACAACATTTTGTTCTTCAGGTAACTGTGCGGTCGCCTAAAATGGCCTGTGCGGTCGAACACAAGCAGGTCAATTCCTTTGAAAAACCTTTCAGAAAGATGGGCGGTCGCCCAAGGATTTTTGTGCGGTCGCACAATGTACCAAAATGCGAAATTTTTATTTCTTTCCCAGGCTAAGAAATTTCCGTCCCAAACGTAGGAGTAACTTTCTATTAACATTTTAATACACCCAGGAGTATACAAACATTTTCTTAACACCTATTTTCAAGCTCAATTCATTTCTTTTATCGTCCCATAAATAATAGGACAATTTCCTTTTATTTCAATTAAATACTTCACCGACCCCAAAAGTATAAGTACAATTTTATATTATACTACTATATCTATTTAGGGATACTTCCATTCATTTCTCCGTACCACAAATAATGGTACAATTTTTCTAATAATATTTAAATCCAGTTACTATTTTACCGTTTCACGAATAGGAGTATAATTTAACAATTTGCAAACCCATTAGGTTCTCTGTACTATACTAGTATAGAAATACTCCCTTCGACCCAATTTTACAAGTATCACAAAAATTGCCCAAAACACAATTTTAACAAGAACAAGTAGCGGGAATAACATATATGCATGTTATTATAAGTAAGGGGGAGTCAATAGCTTACCTAGTCAAAAATCAAGTTGACCCAAATTAATTTCTGATCGGTCTGGAACGCTCTATTCAACGCCACGAATATTTATCCGGGACCGGAATCACGAACAGAGGAATAATTAATCGCGAGGAGTCGAGAATAGAAAGAATCCTAAACTTGGCTTTTGGAACAGAAGGAGTGTTCGTAATGTTTGTTTGGGGATAATGATCCCAGACATCAAGATATACTTGCAAGTTTCCAAGAATTGCAACTAGGCCCCTCAAGTTTCACTTTCTACAAAAAGACCCCTAAACTTTCAACTTTGACATTTAACCACCTTAATTTTCTAAAGTAATTAAATAATTAACTCAAATAAAATAGCATATAAATATGCTAGCCAAGAATTTAACAAGCACGTTAAATATTTAACAAGAATAAAGATGGGCGTTACATCCTCCCCACCTTAAAGAAAATTCGTCCTCGAATTTTTTACTAGATCAAGATTATAACATATATAATCTACAAGTAGAACTCAAGAACATCACGACTATGCACAGATACTCACAAATATTCTATGCAATTTAGATGTATCAATTATAACATCAAAACACATAAAGTCAAACAGACTCGATTAGTCAATCCACTATATTGGTGAAACTTGACATATTCACTAAAATAATAGAACTGGTCATATCCTCCAGATCACTGTAATACTAGTCAAATCCACTAGGAAATCTCAGATACTGAAGTCGTGGTTATCCATCATTTCAATATTCAAAACTAACTTTACGTATATCAATCCATCAAGACAATCCATCAAAAGATGTAGTTCTCGGTGTCAAATAGTTAACAATAGAGCTGCCTTCGAAATTCATTCATGAATCTCTAACAAGATCAAGAAATCTCAAGAACACACGTACCTTGGTTGTTTCCACTTATAGGTCAACACAGATACTCACTTCAGACATCCACTACAAGGTAGATATATCCTCTATCAAGAAATTTCTCAAGTTGAATCTTCAACTCTTTTAACTCAATCGAGGTCAAGAACATTAATCCAGATGTCAGCACTGTATTCGCACTGTAACAACTCAAGATAACCCAAGTTTCTCATCAAGAATGGATACATCCATCTGGTTTGGTATAGAAATTCCACTATCAATCACATAGGTTAAATACCCAGTACAATCTCGATAACACTGTTCGAACTTTCAATGCAGAACATGAAGGTTATGCATAAATCTATCATGCTCACATATATAGTCAAGCATACTAGCATAGAAATAATTACCATCTATTGTGGTAAACAAGAATGACCTAACACATAGAAATTCAAGTCATGACACGTATCACATCAATGTCCCATACCGGTGACACGACCAAATTAACATAGAACGTATAGGGTGTTATCACCCACACTTCTATCAAGCTCTTATTCATAACAATATCAAGCACGTAGTCTCTTACTAGAGAATACACTTCCACGCAATTCACGAGATAAGGACAAGCATGCATATATAGCACGAAACAATGTCCACAAGACAAGATAGATACGCCTAAGTCTTTAAAGACTCGCGCTCTCGATTCTCAAACCATCTAATCCAATTGGATCAACACTATCAACACCAGTCCTATGCCTGGTATGACAACAAGTAACGAAGCACTCGGCGTCGAAAACACACCCAAGACTAACCCAACCTAGGCCATAGACCCTATCCAGGCTTAGAGCTAAACCATAGCTCTGATACCAAACTGACACGCCCCAAGTCCCGGGATCCCCTAATAGAACCTCGAACCTGGTGCGCGTAACTAACAAGGAACAAGAAACTAACGGGAAACAGGAACAATACCTGTTAGAAACAAAACTGACATGATATGTATACTCAAGAGTAGGGAGCTAAGATAGCTCACACGAGTTCTAGACCAAGAAAATTAAAACCAAACAAGGTTACATACAGCGGAAGACATGCCTAGCAAATAAGCTGGCATCAAGAACTGTCTAGGGACAACAAATACTACCCCAATACAAGCCCAGAGTTTATTAACTCACACAAGATCGTCCTTACCAAAATATAAAAGGACACTAACTTCGAACAAGAATATCCTGCTGAGTAAGTTCCCAGCTAAGTCGAGCCTCACTGAGTACTATTCCCTGCTTTCCTGGGGGGGGGGAACAATTAAACAAATAAAGGGTGAGATAAATCTCAGTAAGCTATTAACATGAAACTATATGTCATGTTATCATGCAATACAAGTAGATACTCAAGTAATCATATACAAGTATCATCAAGTAACAAGTATAGGAGAGGCTAAGGCAACCCAACAAGTAATCAAACTCAAGATCTGATCAGGTAACAAATAGTCAAGTAGTGTGAGAGGCTAAACCAGCTCACCAAGATGCACATAGGCCTATCACGCATTGTACCTGAATCCTTCCTTATTTCTCCCAAGAATACCATTTGTTGTCAATGCTTTTCTAGCTGAGGACAACCAAGAACAAGAACAAGAGACTGCTGTGCAGTATATAAGAAGACCTGGTAACCAGTGTCATCCACAAGAACAAGATCCACGAGGTGTTCAAGACAATCGCATTCACTTAGGTCAGGGTATTTGCTCTAACCAAGGAAGCTATGCCCTTACTATGGCCGGTAGTAAGGGGTCAGGCGGAAATACATAGGGACCCGATTGTCACTTAAACCCCAGCTCTCGCGATAAGCGTGAACCTATATATTTTTGAACAAGCAAGGAGAACCAGCTGGACTCACACAAGAATGCACAAGTAGATGTTTACTTGAACTACGAGAATAGAACTAAGTCCCATATTAGTGGACCAGTCTTTATGCACCATGTAATCATGTATCATGTGCTCATGAGAATATGCACCATGTAGTCATGTATCATGTGCTCACGAGAATATGCACCATGTAATCATGTATCATGTGCTCATGAGAATATAAGTACACGTACGCAATTATTACGAATACAAACCAAGATAACAATGGCACATAAGGTGTCCACGTAACACGATCAATCCAAGTAAGAGTCCATTTATAACAGACTTCAGTCAAGTAGTAGGGTATATCACTTTGTCACATGCCAAGTTTGCACGTACATATTCATATCACGTTTAACACATTAAAGTGTCTATCACGATACCCTTACTATCAAGTAGAGCTCAATACATTATACTCTAAACACGTAGTAGAATAGGTCACATTGTACCTAGACACAGTCATATCTCACGTATATGTATCGTTAATAATCGAATACATTTTCTATAACCATTCTTATTAATTTAAATCGTAGTATTCACGATTATATGAATGATAATCATATTACACTAGTCCCTATTTTCTTTAGGAACCCATTTCAAGACAAGATATCTTCCTTATTCTTTATATACTTCATTTAGTATATACACGATTAAAACCAATCACTAGCACTTTAGTGTTTGTTCATAACACTTACAATAAACACGTATCAAATTCAAGTATGTAGTAGAGTTATTCATTCTCTATCTAGTTCCATATCCCAACTCTTTTGGTTATTCATACCACGTACCAATCAATCAAGAAGCCACATTCTATCAAGTAAATATATGCAAGATTTGCATATACACATCAAGACTCTTTCAAGTTTATTACCATACACATATATTGGTGTCAAGGCACGTACAAGATTTTATAATCTTATATTCAAGTCTTAATCCAATTATTTGGATGTTCAAGTCATGTACAAGGTTTTATTGTCTTATACTTCAAGTTACTGTCTCAACTTAAGACATTCAAGACATTCAAGACATTCAATACATTTACAAGATTTTATCACCTTATATCCAAGTTCTCAATCCATTTCTTTGGATGGTTAAACATGTACAAGAGTTAATTATCTTATACTTCAAGTTCAAGCTAGGAAGATGAATTGTACATCTTTCACATATTATTTTCCAATCTTTTTCTTAGGACATTCAAACTCAAGCCATTAGTTGGTGCCCCTAAAGTACACAAACATTGACTTCAAGACACATAAAAGAGTTACTACTCTTATACTCAAGTTATCATTTAATTATGATATAAGTCCACATTTCATTTGCTCACAAAGGGACTATTTTTCAGTACTAGAGTGTTCTACAACACTCATCTAGGCCATCTAGGGTAGTACCCTAAATCTAGACCAAGAATACTTCGAGTTCAATTTAAGTAAATGAGCTATACAACTCATACTTACAAGTTCTTAATCCCCTACTGTAGATACCCCGGGGAACCACGGCTTGGCTAGAGCGGTGAATTATCCTAGGATGTCTAACTTGTTTTTAGATTGGTTAGAGTCGCCACCTATGTTTTTAAAGGAACATAAGAAAAACCTAGAAATAGCCTAATTTATGTACAAAACCAGAGATTCGGGAGAGAAGGGTTCGGGGGTTAGGTGACGGAGTGGGAAGTACTTAAACACCCACTCCGCCCCGCTTATGCGGGTCTTGCTACTATTGGTGTTCTAATGCTAAATGTCCTTCAATTTATTAACAATGCTAACAATTATAATGTAAAGAAAAAAGGGGAAAAGAATGATTTTATTAATTTAATGCTAAATAGTTACATGTTGGACTAGTGCTAAATGATTACATTAAGAAATGAAATATAAATTAAATGAAGTTTGGAATGTCGGGATGTAACCTTGGCCAAACTTCAATAGTGAAGTGTCCTTTTGGTTGTATCCCTTTTTATGGAGATTGCATACTAGTAAGACTAGACAAATAAAATAAGAGAAGAAAAGAGATGTTGTACCTTAGGAAAGAGGACTTCAAACTTGGACTTGAAAATGGTGTTGTTGTAGAGAAAATGTTGTGCAAACACTTTGTGTAGTGTTTTGTAGAGAAGGATTGTTGAGATGATTTGTGTAGAGTTTTTGTTCAAGTCTCAAAAATTGGGTCTTTTTCCAAGGTAGGAGATGATGGTTTTTATAGGTAAAAAAGAGAGGGAAATGTTGGAGGGAAATTGGTCATCCATGTGAGATGGAATTGACCAATAGAAAATAAGATAAATAAAATAATTAATAAAAGGAAATAAAAGAAAATCAAATGAAATAAAGATGAAATATTTAGTTTTTGGAAGAAGGCTAGAATAAAGGATTTGGTAGTTAATGAAATAAGGGGGGATGAACTTGGATGTAAAAAAGAGGTTATTTGTGATCAAAGAAGATGTTTGTAAATAAGAAAAGGGAGGGAAATAAGGTGCAATCCGTTACTGCCAAAGTGGGAAGCGCGCGGGTCCGGCTTTTGGGGCGGGACGCGCGCGCGGCTCACTGGCAGTGCCGGAAGCGCCCGCGGGTAAAAATGACAGAAAGACAGAAATGACTCTAAAATTAATTCTGTTATGCAGTTTAGTCCAAAACTAACGGAATCAGTTAAGAACTTAACCGAAGTAACAGTAATTAATAAAAAATAAGTTAAATAAAAATACTATGTATGCAATCGGGGTGAGAGGTCCAAGGCGGGGTGTCTACAGAGCCCCTCGGCGACGTGGATTGCGAAGCAAAACGCGTCGACGAAAGAAAGACAACCGCCGAGGACATCGACAAGAGAAAACAAAGACTCGATAAAGCAGGAATTTTGAAATTACAAAGGATAGAAGTGCGCTCCCTGTGTGAGCGACTTTTGCTGATGGAAGAGGTATGGTGATTTGAGCGGTCCACCATGGACCAAAATTGGTGCGCGGTGCGGCATATTCTGATGCGCTGTGCGGCGGTATGGTGATTTGAGCGGTCCACCATCGACCAGAATTGGTGCGCGGTGCGGCATATTCTGATGCGCTGTGCGGCGGTATGGTGATTTGAGCGGTCCACCATCGACAAGAATTGGTGCGCGGTGCGGCATATTCTGATGCGCTGTGCGGCGGTATGGTGATTTGAGCGGTCCACCATCGACCAAAATTGGTGCTCTGTGCGGCACCTGGTGCTCTGTGCGGCACCTGTTGATGCTGGTACTCTGTGCGGTACCTGGTGCTCTGTGCGGCACCTGTTGATTCTGGTACTCTGTACGGTACCTAGTGCTCTGTGCGGCACCTGTTGATTCTGGTACTCTGTGCGGCACCTGGTGCTCTGTGCGGCACCTGTTATGTGTATGCTTTGCAGATATATGTGCTTGTGTGAGATGTGAAATAGGAATTGCGAAAGAAAATTGTGATTGTGGTGTGACATGTGATTTGAAAGCACCTTTGTAATGAGAGAGAAGTAAGAATGTAGAAAGTGATCTTGTGTGCGGTGTGATTTTGAGGAAAGCATTGGATGTATTCATACCTTCACTTACCATTGCCGCTTGAGTGGAGATGGATTCTTGATGTCCGCGGAGGATGCTTTGATGGAGAATGTCCATTCTTTAGATGTTGATGAGAGAATGCCCTTGATGTTGGGTTGGCGAGATGGTATTCTGGATGATGGGTTGGTCGTGCCAAAAGGCTGCCTACGTATCCCTTTAAGAGAATCAGACCAGCGTAGTTCAAAGATGATGGAGAACGCTGGAGGAGAAGCTAGGAGCAAAGCAAAGCAAAGCACATATTTTTGCACATAGAAGGAGAAAAAGAAAGAAATTTTTTTTTTTTTTTTTTTTTTTCGTGGGTGAACCATTTTAGCCATTGTGTGTTTGTAAAGCCAACCTAAGATCAAGTCATGCTCAGTCGAAGTCTGGATTGCCTCGCTTGAATTCTATTGTCGCCGGTGTGCCCAACGAAGATTGATGTCTAGCCCCAAGAGATTTGTCGATTATGGGGCTTCAAAAGGCTTTCGATGCCGAGATGAGGGGTTGCTGATTGTAAAGCCCCTAGAATGCCTTTGATGCTAAATTTTGAGGGACTTGCATAGCTCCAAGATAAATCAGCTCTTGGACCATTCGAGTAAATCTCCCTTTGTTGTTGTAGTGAGCAAGCCCCAAGAGGAGATCGTTGATGCCAAGCTTCGAGAGATTGCAAAGCCCCTAGTGTCGTGGGCTTGTAGATGGCGGGATGTGAAGACCTTTCATTGTAAGCCCCAAATTACCTCATGATTGGCTCGGCATTGAGAACGGATGTACCGTTTGGTAGAATTCTTGATAGAGATATCCTTCTTGCTCTTTCTGGGGAGATGAATGGCCTCATTGTGGTCGATACCCAAATGGCTGAGGGCTTATGTCAAAGGATGCAGTAATGTCTTGCGGTGCCGTCGAGGTCGCGGAGGATAAGGTCTTGGCGTGATAAAGTCTCAAATGAGTATGCTTGCTTGACTCTTCTTGAGTTGAACTAATGACGGATCTTCGGATGCAACTAGTGCTGTGGCCCAACTTTATCTGAGCTGCACCTTGTGCTTTTGATCTTGGAGAAGGGGGTGCTGAATTGCAGAAACATTGGGATTGGCCGTGGCATTTCCCGCTATAACCCTGTTTTGATTAGAGTTTAGCATATTGAATCTTTTTCCTTTTCTCTAAGACTTCCTTCAAAATCTCGCTGTGAGTTCTAACAAAAATCATCAACTTCATTCATAACATCGGAGTCTTCATTTAAAACCAAGAGGCCTTTGACTTGAAGTGTTGAGAGACCCTTTGAAGCTTGATTGTTCTCATGGAGCCATAAGACTACTCCACATTGCACTTGCTCGAGTATTGTTGCCCAAAAGACTGTCGGTCGCGAAGCCCTAATACTGCCCTTTGCTTGAATTACTGTAATGCCGTAACCCAAAAGATTGTAGATTGCGAAGCCCGTTGAGACCTTCGGTGCCGAATTGAGGAAGCTTCCAATGTTGCACATGACTTGGCTGGGGATACTGCTGGGGAGTTAATTGCTCTTTGCCGAGGGAGCCTTTAAGACTTGACCGTAGCCCCCTAGAGTGCCATCATTGATTGCGAGAAAGGTCCACCCTTGATTGGGGAAACGAGCACGGGCACACATGACAAGAGGGCTTTTTGACATCCCTTTTGAGAGACTTTGAGGATAGTCTCACACATTTTATTTTTTTCTAGCATAGCCCCTAGGGCGTATTGATTGCCAAATGAAGCAAAAGAAGCCCTTGTTCTTGAGTCACATAGCCCCTAGGGCGTCACCATTTGTTGAGCAAAGCAAGAGTGACTCGTCCTCGTATGAGGGAATAAACATGAGAGGATATGGCAAGAGCTAATCCATTTCTCGGGAGCCTTTCGGCGTACTTTAGAAGCACATACTTGAAGAAGCCTTGAAAACTGAGACACATGTTGTTGCTATTTGCTGCCCAAGCCAATTGACTAGCTAGGGATTATTTGTGCAACCTCGTGCCCTTTTATGACGGGCTTGTTCTCGGATGGATCTTGGTTACCACGGGCCTTCTTTTCATGAACCCAAAAATGCACACTGCTGGAGAATGATGCCGATAACCCAAGACAACCTTTGATGGTGCTATATCTTGTCGAGCCTTTTGCAATCCCAAAGTTGACTCGGTGGGGAATTGACTTGCTGAGGAGATTCAATGTAGAACTTGTCTCCTTTAGAGGCCGGGGATCTCCATTTCTCTTTCCCTTCTCTCTCTCACTCTCTCATTTTTTTTTATGACGCACCCTGTTTTTTGCCTAGACCGCCCTTTCGGGTTTTCAATCTAGCGGGCATCTCTTTTGCGTCTTCATCATTTTTTTTTTGACTCAATTAATGAGTAAGTGTGCATTGACTCTAGCTGAGGAGATAAGACATGTGATTTTGCGGTGGAGACCTTTTGTCACTAATGATGAGTGACATTGACTTGACTAGGGAAGTGTCCCTAGTATTGACATGTATTTTTTTATTGAATTGAATGGCTCGCGAAGGCAAGTAAGTCATTAAGAGAGAAGAGAAGGAAAGCCCCAATTTGATTGCAAGAAATTGGGAGTATGCAGAAAGAATAGAAGTCCCTAGACTCGACAAGGAGCGCGAAATGATTCCAAATATAAGAAAGTTGTTCAATCTTTTTGGTGATTAATTCATTGGCAAATGAATCGTACAAAGATGTCTTGACAAGTTCGAGATGAAGGCCAATCACCATAACGCGCTAGGGCTAAACATATCTTCTTTCTTGCATGAGACCGGACCCGCAGGTTGCCTACGTTCCTCCAGTGTAGAGGCTCAGGTCACCGTAGTTCTTGTGGATTCTCCATTCTTCGCGATGGAATTGTTGCTTCGTAGCTTCGTCATTCTTTGGTGGATAGAATGATGTTGATCTTGATGTGAACTTCTTTGATTGAGGGGGATTTTTTTTTTTTGTGCTCTAACTTTTGCCTAGGTTGATTTGAAGAGTTCAACCTAGCGAGCATTTTTTTTTTTTTTTAATTTTTTTTTTTTTTTTTTTTTTTCAATCCCCCCTTTGAAACATTGCTTGATTTTTCTCCATGGTTGTTGCTCCACCTTTGATGTCTTGACTTTGTCTTCGTCGTTGATGATGTTGCCTTCGTCACAATGTTTAGCCCCTAGGCGTTCAAGCGATGGCCTTCGTTCTAAAACTTGTTTAGACATCTTTTCATCATTTTACCAAGAATTAGATTGAACAACTTGGAAGAGTGTATAAGGACAAGAACGACTTTTATTTGATAAGAAGACTCGACACTTAACATGGGATGAGAGAAAACATTAATGCACACAAAAGAGGACTTTTGACTCTTTTTTTTTTTTTTTTATTCCTACTACTAGGTAGAGAAAGAGAAGCGGAGATTGTTGTCGTCGTCCTCTTTGTTGAAGCCCCATTTCAAAACCAAGCCACTTCTTTGATGAGTTGCTCTTCACCCACGGTAAATTCGCCGTTGTCGATCAAATCTTGGATGATGTTTCGGAGAAGGAAGCACCCTTCGGTAGTGTGGCCACTATGCTTGTGGTAGCCGCACCATTCACCATGAGCATGATTTTTCAGTATCGCCTTCGGCTTGTACCCTTCCAAAGGTTTGACCTTCCCACTTGCCACCAAAGTTTCAAATGCCTCGGCTTGGGTTACTCCTTGGAGAGGAGTGAAAACTCGGTTGTTGGTGGTACCTTTGTAGCTTTTGAGGGTCGGGCCACTTGAGCATGCTTTATCATTGAACTTTGCTTTGCTGTCGGTGAGCTCTTGCAAATGGGCTTTGAGTTCGGAAACCTCTTCCTTGTGAATTCTTCTTTCATAATCAAGACGGGCCTTGAGTTCGGAAACCTCTTCTTTGTGAATCCTCTTGTCGATATCGAAACGGGCTTGCCACAAATTGTCTTTACGGCGGGCATCCTCGACAATCCTATCCATTTGTTCCCCCATTGATTTTATTACGTTGAGTAACCCTTCGTTGGACACGAAATCATTTCCACCGTTGTTGTTGTTGCCGTTGGAAGCCATTGGACCTATTGAAAGAGCACGGTTGATCTTAGATTGGCCCCACAAACACCTTTTGGATAAAATGAATTAACCCACAAACAAGGAAAAAGACTCACCCACATAAGGAAAAAACGACTCTTTTTTTTTTTATTTACAAAGTCGGAAGGACGTGGTCCTTTTTAGGGTTTCTAGAAAAATAGTGGAATCGTCACACTAGTATATAGACCTTCTCGCGGTCCCATATACTCATCGGATTCCACCACGCTTGTGAATCCTACATGTGTCGGGATTAAACTAAATTAATGTAGTAAATCATACATGTGGGGACGGATTTTATTTTCGTCCAAAGTAACCACTTTGGGGACGGAGTTTTATTTCGTCCATTGCAACAAATTGGCATGTATGATTTGAAGACATTAGTTTAAAAAAATCTCGGCACATGGAAACCGACTTGAGTCACGGAGTGTTAGACCCTAGACTAGAATTGTGTGGCTTGTGCTCGGCTTGAATATGAGGCTCAAAGGTCACCCCCGGCATCTAGTCATGAACTACGCCACGGGTTGAGGTTTACCGCTTCGAAAGAGCCAAGGTCGAGTGGAGCTTGAAACTTTCTAGGACGGGCCTCGACGGGTTTGGGGTTGGACTTGTGCGACTCGATTGTGAGCAATTGATAGGAATATGTGCATGTAGTGTGAGGTCTAACAAGTGACAAAATAATTTTTTTTTTTTTAAAAGAAATAAAAAAACAAATAATCACATAATTACAACTTTCGAATCACCCGTGTGACCGATAAAAATAAACAGAAAGTAAAAACTGTTTTGTGCAGGCCCGGTGCCCACACACTGTCAAAACCACTCTGTTCTGTGCAGTGTTCTGTTTCTGGAAAATGCCCAGAAGCGCGCGCATTAGGATGCCTACTCGGGAGGCGCGCGCGTTAGACAAAGAGGGGCAGAGGCGCCCGCATCTGGGTGACAACCTGTAAATCAGCGGGTTCAAGGGATTGCCTTGACCCTTAATTAAGAAAACTTTCCCCTGCAGAATTTGTTAGCACAGAAACATGGAATGGAACGACAAGAAGGAAGATGGGCGATTCTGGTAATTGGGGTCGGACGCGCGCGCTTTAGGCCAAAGAGGCCAGAGGCGCGCGCTTCCCACCCTTTTTACCAGAATGCCCAGAAAACAGTAATAAAAACACCAATAGTTAAGAACGCAAGTTTAACCCTCTAAATACTCCCCAGCAGAGTCGCCACTGTAGATACCCCGGGGAACCACGGCTTGGCTAGAGCGGTGAATTATCCTAGGATGTCTAACTTGTTTTTAGATTGTTTAGAGTCGCCACCTATGTTTTTAAAGGAACATAAGAAAAACCTAGAAATAGCCTAATTTATGTACAAAACTAGAGATTCGGGAGAGAAGGGTTCGGGGGTTAGGTGACGGAGTGGGAAGTACTTAAACACCCACTCCGCCCCGCTTATGCGGGTCTTGCTACTATTGGTGTTCTAATGCTAAATGTCCTTCAATTTATTAACAATGCTAACAATTATAATGTAAAGAAAAAAGGGGAAAGAATGATTTTATTAATTTAATGCTAAATAGTTACATGTTGGACTAGTGCTAAATGATTACATTAAGAAATGAAATATAAATTAAATGAAGTTTGGAATGTCGGGATGTAACCTTGGCCAAACTTCAATAGTGAAGTGGCCTTTTGGTTGTATCCCTTTTTATGGAGATTGCATACTAGTAAGACTAGACAAATAAAATAAGAGAAGAAAAGAGATGTTGTACCTTAGGAAAGAGGACTTCAAACTTGGACTTGAAAATGGTGTTGTTGTAGAGAAAACGTTGTGCAAACACTTTGTGTAGTGTTTTGTAGAGAAGGATTGTTGAGATGATTTGTGTAGAGTTTTTGTTCAAGTCTCAAAAATTGGGTCTTTTTCCAAGGTAGGAGATGATGGTTTTTATAGGTAAAAAAGAGAGGGAAATGTTGGAGGGAAATTGGTCATCCATGTGAGATGGAATTGACCAATAGAAAATAAGATAAATAAAATAATTAATAAAAGGAAATAAAAGAAAATCAAATGAAATAAAGATGAAATATTTAGTTTTTGGAAGAAGGCTAGAATAAAGGATTTGGTAGTTAATGAAATAAGGGGGATGAACTTGGATGTAAAAAAGAGGTTATTTGTGATCAAAGAAGATGGTTTGTAAATAAGAAAAGGGAGGGAAATAAGGTGCAATCCGTTACTGCCAAAGTGGGAAGCGCGCGGGTCCGGCTTTTGGGGCGGGACGCGCGCGCGGCTCACTGGCAGTGCCGGAAGCGCCCGCGGGTAAAAATGACAGAAAGACAGAAATGACTCTAAAATTAATTCTGTTATGCAGTTTAGTCCAAAACTAATGGAATCAGTTAAGAACTTAACCGAAGTAACAGTAATTAATAAAAAATAAGTTAAATAAAAATACTATGTATGCAATCGGGGTGAGAGGTCCAAGGCGGGGTGTCTACACCTACATAGGATATTCAATCTCAAGTCATTGTATTAATGCCCCTAAGGTGCACAATCATTAGCTTCAAGACAAGCATAACACATAAGTGCTTGTTCATAGCACTTTCAAGACATATAAAAGAGTTGTTACTCTTATACTTAAGTTCTCATTTTAGTTCTATAAGTGTCCATGTACAAGACTAAGTTCTCATTTTAATTCAATGAGTATACACGTTTAAGACCAAGTTCTGATGCCCTAAGGTGTCACAACACTTGCTAGGACATCTTATACTAAGGTTATATACCTTAACTAGAGTTACTTCCAACTTATACAAACTTTAAACAACATTTTGTTCTTCAGGTAACTGTGCGGTCGCCTAAAATGGCCTGTGCGGTCGCACACAAGCAGGTCAATTCCTTTGAAAAACCTTTCAGAAAGATGGGCGGTCGCCCAAGGATTTTTGTGCGGTCGCACAAGGTACCAAAATGCGAAATTTTTATTTCTTTCCCAGGTTAAGAAATTTCCGTCCCAAACGTAGGAGTAACTTTCTATTAACATTTTAATACACCCAGGAGTATACAAACATTTTCTTAACACCTATTTTCAAGCTCAATTCATTTCTTTTATCGTCCCATAAATAATAGGAAAATTTCCTTTTATTTCAATTAAATATTTCACCGACCCCAAAAGTATAAGTACAATTTTATATTATACTACTATATCCATTTAGGGATACTTCCATTCATTTCCCCGTACCACAAATAATGGTACAATTTTTCTAATAATATTTAAATCCAGTTACTATTTTACCGTCTCACGAATAGGAGTATAATTTAACAATTTACAAACCCATTAGATTTAGGTTCTCTGTACTATACTAGTATAGAAATACTCACTTCGTCCCAATTTTACAAGTATCACAAAAATTGCCCAAAACATAATTTTAACAAGAACAAGTAGCGGGAATAACATATATGCATGTTATTACAAGTAAAGGGGAGTCAATAGCTTACCTAGTCAAAAATCAAGTTGACCCAAATTAATTTCTGATCGGTCTGGAACGCTCTATTCAACGCCACGAATATTTATCCGGGACCGGAATCACGAACAGAGGAATAATTAATCGCGAGGAGTCGAGAATAGAAAGAATCCTAAACTTGGCTTTTGGAACAGAAGGAGTGTTCGTAATGTTTGTTTGGGGATAATGATCCCAGACAAACAAGATATACTTGCAAGTTTCCAAGAATTGCAACTAGGCCCCTCAAGTTTCACTTTCTACAAAAAGACCCCTAAACTTTCAACTTTGACATTTAACCACCTTAATTTTCTAAAGTAATTAAATAATTAACTCAAATAAAATAGCATATAAATATGCTAGCCAAAAATTTAACAAGCACGTTAAATATTTAACAAGAATAAAGATGGGCGTTACAGCTTCGGTCTCCCTTAGAACCCTGCTAGGACCATAAGTCTCACCAAGAATAGCCTCACGCCTCTCCTCAATGAGTCTCTGAGTCTGTCCCATGGTCTGTTCATACCAGTCCAAGTACACCGTGGTCAAAACCATGCTAGCCGCTCGCCCAAGAAGTGCCCGAGCTGGAAAGAGGGAATAAGTCCACGACCGGGACATGAATGAAACGGTGGAGGAATCCCACATAGACAGAGATGGAAGCCTCAAGTGCTCCGGGTTGACACCCGACCACTCCAACAGTGGAGTCTGCGGTAACCCAAACTGACGACGGACCAAAGAAGGGATATAATGAGATGAACCCAAGAGTCCTGGCACCCGAACAAAGGGGGAATTATCTTGATACTCCCGCACCGAGCCAATACGCCAATGGGGAACTAGCCAGCGTATCTCGGCAGTCGTGAGGCGAGCCATGTAGCCCTCCCAATCACTCTGAACTAGGTCCAAGATAATGCCTCTCAAAGAGTAAGACCAAGGATTGTGAGAGATAGGAGCCTCCGGAATGGCCATCAACCTCTCCCTCAACCACAAAGTAAGCAAGGTAGGGCTACCGCTGCGCATGAAACCATCCCCCAAAGCCAAGTGGTCCATACCGTGAAGGGCCTCGCCCAATATCAAGGGGACAATATCCCTCCCCGCACGACACTCCTCGAGGACACTCAATAAAACCCGATGGCAGGTGCCCTTGGAACTGACCATGTAGAAAAAAGCAAGGACGCATAAACCGAAGGCATTCCAAGAAGCCTCATCCGTGCGATCCATGAACTTCTCAGGGACATCCGAAATATCAATGAAAGTGTGATCAAGGACCATGCATTGGGCCTCTTCCAAAGAAATACCGAGGAGAGAAACCAACCTCTCAACACACATGGTGTCATCAACCGAAGGAAGAGCAATGACCTTCGTCTCCACGCCGCCTACCAAAGCCTTGAAATCCTCATAAGTAGGAGTAATCTCGTTGTAGGAGAAACAATAGACATGCCTCCTAACATCCCAAAAGGACGCAGCCGATCTCAATAGCTCAAGATCCGGAATGAACTCCTTGAGAGACCAAAGGGATTGAAGGCCAAACATGGATTGGAAAGTTCCCTTGTGATTCCTCATGTGGGACCGCATCCAAAGCCTAAGGTTACCCTCGAAACATTTTTGATGAATTTTGGACAATTTTGGTAGTTTCTCCATGAGAAAGGGTTCCATGGAAAAAGAAGCTTTCGAAATGAAGAAGACGAACTGATTGATGAACTCAGGACTGTGGCATTTAAGTAGATGACCAGGCCTGGAACAAAATTGAATGAAAAAGGAGTACTTCCTTCCCGAGCCGTACGGCTACTTTAGCCCTGTCAGGATTGATGATTTCTTGTTAAGAGTTAGCTTTGTGGTCCAACCCATTTAAAGCCCCTTCCCAACCAATGTCATAAACGCAACCGAAAAATGCCCTCCTTGGCTCATGCAACTTGAATTGAACCTAGAAAATTTAGGTTCCCGAAGTCATCACAGGTAGTCCTAGCGACGTAAGCCCAGCTTTGTGAAATGCTTATTATGGCTGTCCTCGACGTATGCCCAGTTAAAATTTGGAATTTGAAACGCTTATTATGGCAGTCCTAGTGACGTAAGCCCAGCTTTGTGAAATTAATTATGGCCGTCCTCGACGTAAGCCCAGTTAAAATTTGGAATTTGAAATGCTTATTATGGCAGTCCTAGCGACGTAATCCCAGCTTTGTGAAATTAATGATGGCCATCCTCGACGTAAGCCCAGTTAAAATTTGGAATTTGAAATGCTTATTATGGCAGTCCTAGCGACGTAAGCCTAGATTTGTGAAATTAATTATGGTCGTCCCCGACGTAAGCCCATTAGCTAAGACTTAGAATAGTCGTTATAGGCTAGAGCCTTTGTCCCGGCAGTCCTTAGAGGGACGTAAGACCAGTTTTCCCGTTAATCTCCCCAAAGATGGAGTTGACCCCGGTCAAGCTATGACTTAGAATAGTCGTTATAGGCTAGAGCCTTTGTCCTGGCCGTCCCCGACGTAAGCCCATTAGCTATGACTTAGAATAGTCGTTATAGGCTAGAGCCTTTGTCTTGGCCGTCCCCGACGTAAGCCCATTAGCTATGACTTAGAATAGTCGTTATAGGCTAGAGCCTTTGTCCTGGCCGTCCCCGACGTAATCCCATTAGCTATGACTTAGAATAGTCGTTATAGGCTAGAGCCTTTGTCCCGGCAGTCCTTAAAGGGACGAAAGACCAGTTTTCCCGTCAATCTCCCCAAAGATGGAGTTGACCCCGGTCAAGCTTGGACTCAGAATAGTCACCATAGGCCGTCCCCGACGTAAGCCCAGTAAAAATCTATCCCGTGTAAGTCAACCCTCTCCTATAGAGTCAAGTTGACCGTATCCCCAGCAAGTCAACCCTCTCCCATAGAGCCAAGTTGACCATGCCTCGCCTCTGACCCCTAGAGTCATGCCTCCTTGCGGACCTAAGTAACCCCGCATACCTCCGAACTACATTAGGCTTGATTCCCCGCGAACGGGATATGTAGGAATCCTATACCACTAGGTCCAGCCATGCAACCAAAATCGGTTAAAGCCGTCGTCCCGTCAGATTGGGATGCTTATTTCTATCGACAACCCCGCTCCTTCAAAGCGACGTTGCCGAGGGGCTCTGTAAGTACCCCAATCTAAAACCGACCTATCTTAGAGGTAGCCTTAGCACCGTTACAGGGATAAGCTAATAGGCCAGGATCTCCCTAGGATAAGCTATAAATTCCAGGACTACTCTGGTATAAAATTGGAAAAATCCAGAAGCTCGCCAGGCTGAGCCGTACGGATGCTTTGGGTACTAGAGGGTCCTAGCCGTACGGCTGGTTTGGGCACCCTCAGTCCCTATAAATAGAACCCCTTGGTGATCATTTCAGGGGGGGAGAGAAAACATTAGAACTAAGGTTACTCTGTCGAATTCACCTCAGAATAGTGTGAGTAAGAGTGAACAAAGAGTGAAAGAGAGAAAGGAAGATTGGCCTAAACCAAGATAGGTAAAGCCACCTCCTCCCCCTCCCTTCTCTTCATCTAAGAACTCTATTTATCTTTGATCTTGTCATTTATTGTTGATATTTACATTCTTGCAAGTCTTGTCCATCAAGCAATATACATATATCTATTATTATTTATATTTCCTAGTCCAAGCCATGAGATGATCAAAGGTGCCCTCCATACTTTGTGTGGAAGAGGTTCAAACCTAGTTTGATCATGGCTTGTTGATTGTTCATTTACATTCTTGTCATGGATGATGCTCTTGTTGTTCATTTTGCTCATTTTAAGCTATGATGATCATGTTGAGGATAAAGTCTCAATCTTTATCCTCATCACCATGATCTAGCCCAAAATTCCCAAGTTTGGGTAATAAAGATCCAATCTTTATGGTTTGTTCTTGTCCCTAAAGGATTAATCTTGCCTAGAAGAGCCATTTTGATGGTAAAGTTTCAATCTTTACTCATCAAATGGTCACTATGGCTCAAAAGGGCATATTGGCCACCTTTTGATGCTTCTCCCATGATTGCCTTTGATCATGCCCAAACTCTTGTTTTGGGAGGTTCTTTGATGATCAAATGGCATAGGAATGAGTTGTTAATGTTGTTTTGTGTTGGAATAACAAACTGGAATCAGAACAGTTTGGTCCAGTTGAAGCAGAATGCTCTGTTTCTGCCTGGAACTGGACTGTTGCTTGAATAAACTATAAAATCCCAGGAGTGGTCTCTCCATCCGTACGGCTACTTTGGCCGTATGGGGAGATCGACCATTTTGCCCTTCTGTCTTCTGTTTTCTTGTCAAACAAACCCTTTTTCAGTTGAAAAGATAAATAAAAAGTTTAAACAAAGATTTTCCGTTAAAACACACACACACACATGCACTTTTGTTAACTAACAAGGGAGATTCGACTTTGTCCGAGGCTACTTGGGAGGACGTAAAATCTCCTCCCAAGTTGTAACCTGACCTCCGATCCTTTGAACTCAAACCTTTGTCATTTTGTTGGGTTTAAAATTAACAAAATGTGGCGACTCCGTTAAATTGGTCCGGTTTCCGCGTTTGGTATTTCGCCCTTGAAACGATGCTCGTGTGTTTTTTTTTGGGGCGGGATCCTTACAGTTGTGACTTACGATGGGGTAATGAGGGAAGTACTAGAGAATAGGAAAATGAAGCAAGATGGGAACGTCAACATGCTAACTCGATCCGGACGAGTCATAGCGAGCAACCCCACTACTTCTGCACCAAGCACCTCTTCTCAAAGACCGCAAGATCGCGACACTCCCGAAGACCCTTTATTGGTTCAACTCAAGAAAACTCAAGCCAACATCTCCATTTGGGACCTCATCGCATCCTCAATGATAGGTCACATTCATTTTGGCAATGTTATCACCTTTGCCGATATGGACCTTCCACCATTTGGTTCCGACCACAATGAGGCCATTTATCTCAAGGTGAGAGCAAGGAGGAGACCTATTTCAAGAGTCTTGGTTGACGGTGGTTCCGCACTCAATTTGATGCCCGGCCGAATCATGGGCATACTGGGGCTTAAGAATTCAGACTTAAATCCTTCTACTCAAGTGATCAGAGGTTACGATAGCACTGCCCGCACAGTCATGGGCATGGTGGAAATAGACATTGAATTTGGGAGCATGGTCATATCCGTCCCGTTTGAAGTGCTCGATGTGCCTTCTTCATTTAACTTACTCTTGGGCCGCCCATGGATACACAGTTCTAATGCTATCCCTTCGACTCTCCATCAGTGTGTGAAGTTCAGAAATGGGGATGAAATAGTGACCGTTATGGCAGAAAATGTCACTATCCACAGAAAGAGGGAACCCATTCACCAAATTCAGCATGGTTTAGCAGACTCTACCCTCTCCGGCGTCTCAATCAATGCCATTGACAAAGAAGGGGGAAACGAATCATGGACCCTTGGCAATCGCAAAGCCCTCCGCATGATGAGGAATATGAATTACTTCCCTGGTTTAGGCCTAAGGAAATATCAACAAGGAAGGATGCAACCTATTGAGGTTCCTTTTGTTAAGAACACGTTCGGTTTGGGATATGAGCCTTCCAGGGATGACTTGAAACACGAGCAAGCCATCAAGAATGAAAAGGCCCGAGCCCGAAGGGAAGGCCGTCATTATGAGATTCCCAATTTGAGGCCTTACCGCAAAACACTGAATGGCTACTTTGTTCGTCAAGGGGAAGAGGTTCCGTACGTAATCTTTCCCGAGCCATGGGTTAACAGCAAGGGCATCAGAAAGCCCGGTCTTGAAATCTTTGCCGACTGCGAGATTCAGAAATCCGAAAAGGAACCAACTCCCATGTCTCCCCGAGAATGGTGGGGGAAGAAAGTGACCATAGAGTCCGAAACATAGATTACTGTGGGGGAGGAATCAACGGATCTAGCCTCCATGTTTGAAGAATTGGCCATCATGGACGAGTGCCAAGTAAATGCCATCTACGACACCGACACGAGAAAGGAAACTATCAGCGAGATCCAGCCAAGCTCCGAGCCGATCAACAACTGGAATTCTACGAAGGGACCCGTGGTATCCGAAGAATTCTTGGTCGAGAAGATGGGTTGCATTCCGCGCAAGGTCACAAAGGAAGACTTGTTCACATTCACTTTCAGGTCCGAGAGTGTTTCCAACATCCTCACCCAAGAGGATATGGAGGCCATAGTTGAGCGTGTGTTCCCTTTCTTTGTTAATGAAAAATTTGATCTTTCTGAGTACCCCGAGATTGCAAACATCATGAATGATGAATTAACTAATAATGAATCTAATGAACTAGTTAATAACGATTCAAATAATGATGAAATAGACCACGAAAACACAACATACTTAAATGAACTTGCCCAACAGGTCCGTAGTCGTGGTGAAAATGGTCAAGGGGCTGACAAAGAATTGCATGTTGTTAATCTGGGTACCGACGAAGGGCCGAAAGAAACCAAGATCGGAAGCTTCTTCAAGGGGAAAGAGAAGGACATATTGACTGCACTGCTCAGAGAGTTCGTGGATGTATTTGCATGGTCATACAAAGACATGTCGGGTTTAGACAGAAAGGTCGCGGAGCACAGAATTCTGATCAGAGACGATGCTAAGCCGACAAAGCAGAAACTCAGAAAGATCAAGCCAGAATGGTCTCTACAAGTCAAAGAAGAGATAGAGAAGCTTCTCAGTGTAGGCTTCATCAAAGTTATTGAGTATCCAACATGGCTAGTCAATGTGGTCACAGTCCGAAAGGCTAATGGCAAGGTTCGTGTTTGTGTGGACTTCCAGGATTTGAACAAAGCTTCTCCAAAGGATGACTTTCCACTACCCAACATCGACATGCTAGTCGACTACACTGCTGCCTACAATGTCCGCTCATTTGTGGATGGCTTTGCTGGGTACAATCAGATTCTCATGGCTGAAGAGGATCAACACAAGACTGCTTTCACAACACCGTGGGGCACCTTTTGCTACACAGTTATGCCATTTGGGTTAAGGAACGCTGGGGCTACTTATCAAAGGGATGTTACAGACTTATTCCATGACATGATTCACAAAGAGATCGAGGTCTACGTGGACGACATGATCATCCACTCTAAAGGGACCGACGGTCAACACTTTATCGACCTCCGCAAGTTCTTTGAAAGGCTTTGGCAATACAAAATGAGGCTCAATCCCGCAAAGTGCACTTTTGGGGTTATCCGAGGCAAGGTTCTTGGTTACATGGTCACAGAAAGGGGTATTGAAGTAGATCCCTCAAAAATCAAGGCAATCATTGACATGCCTCCCCCCAAGACACAGAAAGAGATCAAAGGTTTTATGGGCATACTTCATTACATCAGTCGATTTGTGCACCAGCTTACCTCTATGTGCGAGCCAATCTTGAAGATACTCAAGAAAAACGTGGCTCTAGAATGGACCGACGCTTGCCAAGAAGCCTTCGACCAAGTGAAGCATTACTTGACATGCCCTCCAGTCTTGGTTCCACCTCACAAGGAGAAGCCTCTCTTGCTTTACCTCACAGTGAATTATGAAGCCCTTGTGGCTATGCTAGCACACGAACAATGGGACTCCACAAAGGAGAATGCCATTTATTTTGTCAGTCGCCGATTCCAATGAGGCAAAAAGAAATACTCCGTCTTAGAGAAGTCATGTGCAGCACTGGTTTGGGTCACTCAAAAGCTCAAACATTACATGGAAGCCTTTCCAATCAAGCTAATAGCAAAAGTGGACCCGCTCCGCTACATCTTTGAGAAGCCTTTCATGTCAACAAGGATAGCCAAATGGTACTTCATGCTCGCTGGCTATGATATCACTTACGTCACACTCAAATCCACCAGGGGGAAAGTGTTCAGTGATCAGCTTGCTGAATTTCCGTGTGACGAAGCGAAGGGGGAAGACTTACAGTTTCCCGGCGAGCACTTAGTTTGCACAACATCCGAGGAAAATAAGTGGAAACTCTTTTTCGATGGTGCCGCCAATAAACATGGTTATGGGATAGGAATGTTGCTTGTCGATCCAAAGGACATCTATACTTCGATTTCCATCCGTCTTGAATTCGAAGCTACCAACAACATTGCCGAATATGAAGCATGCATAGCGGGGCTAGAAGCGGCCCTAGAAAGAAATGTCACAGAGCTAGAAGTATTCGGTGAGTCCCTGCTTCTTATCAATCAAACATCGAGTAAATGGCGAATCCAAGACCCGACCCTCCAACAGTATGGTCAATACCTCGAGGAATTGGTTGAACAGTTTCAAGACATCACGTTCAATTATTTGCCAAGAGACAAGAACCGCTTTGCCGATGCTTTGGATACTATAGCCTCACTGGTTGAGATGCCCAAAGGAAAAATGGTGAAACCCTTCAAAATTTCAAGAAGGACCAGTCCGGCATACTGCATGAACATTGAGATCAATGAAGTCCAAGATAACCCCCCGTGGTACACTGACATCATGAATTTTCTCAACAACGGCACCTTTCCCAAGAATAGCAATGGGAAAACCAGAATAGCACTACAAAAGCTAGCCGCCAGATATGTGTTGATTGGAAACCGAGTCTACAAGATACATCATCAAGGGATCAATCTTTTATGTGCAAACGAGTCCGAAGCTCAAGAAATCATGCACGAAGTCCATGAAGGCGAGTGTGGACCCCACATGAATGGGATTATGTTGGCCAAGAAGATACTCCGTACTGGTTACTATTGGACTACAATGGAACAAGACTGCATAGAGAAAGTCAACAAATGTGCCAAGTGCCAGTTCCATGCTAATCTACAACATGCTCCACCTTCACAACTGTACAACAAGACCACACCTTGGCCATTCTGTTGTTGGGGCATAGATATCATCGGCAAAGTCCATCCTACGGGGAGCAACGGACAGTCATTCATCCTTGTGGCCGTGGACTATTTCACAAAATGGATCGAGGCACAAGCTTACCTAGTTCTTAATGCCAAGAAAGTGGCTGAATTCGTGAAGAACAACATCATGTGCCAGTATGGTATTCCTCATGAGATCATCTCCGACAATGGTTCTTACTTTGAGAAATAAATGGATGCACTTTTGGTTGACTACAAAATTACCAAACACAAGTCATCCCCGTACCGCCCCCAAGCCATCAGAGCGGTCGAAGCAGCAAATAAGACAATCGAAGTCATCATACGAAAAATGGCTTCAACAGGAAAGGATTGGCCTGAGAAATTACCACTAGCATTGTGGGGCTACCGCACATCAATACGGTCAGCAACGGGAGAAACCCCATACTCATTAATTTATGGTTCTGAAGCCGTACTCCCGGTCGAACTCGAGGTTCCTTCTCTACGGGTCTTACTCGAGAACCAAGTCAACGAGGTTGACTGGATGCAAAGTCGATATGAGCAACTAGCCCTACTCGACGAAAAGAGGTTAAGAGCGTTTGAACGCATAAGGGCTTATCAACAAAGAATGGCAAGGGCTTTCAACAAGAAGGTGAAGCCTCGAAATATCAAAGTGGGAGACTTGGTCCTAAGACAACATCCCCCAAATGCCATGAATCCCCTTGGGAAATGGGACCTCGACGGATCGGTCCTTATGTGGTAAAAAAGATACTAAGCGGCGGTGTAGTCTGACTTGTAGACTTGGACGGTGATCAATTGGCAAAGGAGGTCAACCTCGACAAGCTCAAGAAGTTCTATTCTTAACAAATAAAGACCATTAAAAAAAATGCTCGCTTGGTTGAAAACCCGCAAGGGCGGCCTAGGAAAAAATTAGAGCACGTGCAAAAAAGAGGCCCGCTAGATTGAAAACCCGAAAGGACGGTCTAGGCCAAAAAGAGGGTGCACAAAAAAAATGGTCTTCATTTGTTTGAACTACGGAGACCTGAGCCTCTCTACGAGAGGAACGTAGGCAACCTTCGGGTGCGGTCTAAAACAATAGTTTTTACCCAATCATGTTGTAACAAGATGCAATTTTTATTCAATCATTGAACTATTTTAACCATTACAACGAACGATGTTGAGCAATAAAAGACATAAAAACATTAAATCCTAAACAAATGGTCTATTTAATTGAAATCTTGGGCGGACCGAAACCTTCTGAGCAGCAACACGCCTCCGAGCATAAAAGTCATCCAAATGACTACCGAAAGGGTCAGCCAAGATGTTGCAGGAATCAGTAGCAGCCTCCCTATATCTCAAAGCACTGCTAGGCTCGAAGACCTTTCCTAACAACTCGGCGCGAAGTACGTCTACCCAAGTGATACCACGGTAAAGAGTACCAAACAGATAGTCCAAATAGCTCTCGGGGAGAAAGATACTAGCCCGATGAATGGGGGTGGAAGCCCACCGATGACAGTCATCTCCCCAAGCCGATTAGAGCTCTCTCAAAAATTCCAGACCCATATACGAGACAGGACGAAACACCCCACTCCTAGGGAAGGGAATTATCTGCTGATGACCGAACTGCCTCAGAACCCACTCCGGCTGATAAAACGAAGAATCCCTGAGGCCAAGAAGGACCACATGCCCAAAACCCAAAGTCCACTCCACAAAAGGACGAAGACCCCAAGAGGGAGGGCACCACTCGATGTTGGCCGATGCCCAAGAGGCAAATAACTTCTTCCAACTATCCTCGGTTAAGTCTCGAATCAGCAATTTTCTCCTGTGAACACCAAAGGGAGACAAATCACCTTCCGAAGAATAAACCCTATAGTGTTCTCGGAGCCATATGGTTAGAAGCAAGGGGCTTCCCCAACACATCTCTCCCGTTCGACGCAACTCATCAAGGCTGTGCAGGGTCTCCCCTACTATAAAAGGGATTATACCGAATTGTTGCCTCTTGGCCCGCAAGATAATCTCAGCCAACTGCGCGTCCGCTGTCCTGAAGGGTGTAACGAAAAGAACTTCACTGAAAAGGCAAGCCGTCATGGCACTCCTATTGAAGGACTGAACCGCTGGGTCCTCCGAATGCAAACTGAAGAACATTGGCAACTCGGTTATATCTACCACGGTACCATGCAACATCTTCCTCACATCTCCAATGGGAAGGTTCAACAAGTCAGACCAAGAATCGATCACTCCACGATGATATTTGGGGACGGCAATTTGACCCACCAGCGGCATGCCAAGAATGGCACCAAAGTCATCAACGGTCGGCACCATTTCATTTGCCGAAAAATTAAAGGCGTGACTGTCACAATCCCAAAAAGCTGCAGCGGCCTTCAACAAATCCCAGTCCGGCTTCAACGTCCGTAACGTGAAGAGAATACGAAATCCAAAGTCTTTGACAAAAGCCTCCTTGGGGTGGGTCTTGAAAGAGTACACAAAAGTTGACAAATCCTTCTCATATTCACCAATAACCTTGGTATCAAGGGTGAAAGAATTGGAGGCCATGGCAAAAGTGGATTACAAGCTAAATTGAGCAAAGAAAAGATGTTCAAGAAAGGCAGAAAAAAGCTGTTGGAAGGAGGTGTTCGAACAGAGGTTGATATTATAGCTGTTGGGGATCTTTTGGCCAGCAAATGTCAAGCCTCGAAATTCGCTCCCCAGAAGCGTGCGCCTCCCGACACCCACTTAGGAATCGCGCGTGTCCCACATCCACCATCTGAGGCATCCGCCTCCCACTTCAGAAGTGCCTCAGCCGGCCCTTGTCAGAAGAAGAAATCATGCAGAAACAAAGTACAGACGCTCCCAAAATCAGCAGGATCTACATTCTTCATCAAAGTCACAGCAACTCCGCCCTTGGAGACACATTTGGGCATACATTAATTCGGTCCGCCACTAAGGCATGTCTGAATCAAAGTAAGATAGAAACTCCTACTAAAAGTAGGTTGTGTCTCTCTCTCTCTCTTACAAAAGTTAAAGTCAATCTCAACGTTTTCCCCGGTTCGCCATCAACTGTGCCCGTACCCCGCAAAAGTCAACTGCAAACGCTACTCCAGACAGCGCACATCAAAATACAGCTTCAAATACCAAAATTTGGTCTGCGGTGAACCACCAAAGTCACCTCCTCATCAGCAGGCAGACTTTCAAGTTTCTCTACACCAGCAGGCAGACTTTTGAGTCCCTCTACATCGGCAGGCAGACTCTCCAGTCCCTCTAAATTAGCAGGCAGACTTTCGAGTCCCTCTACATCAGCAAGCAGACTCTCTAGTCCCTCCAAATCAGCAGGCAGAATTTTGAGTCCCTCTACACCAGCAGGCAGACTTTCGAGTCCCTCTACATCAGCAGGCAGACTCTCCAGTCCCTCCAAATCCCCAGGCAGACTTTCGAGTCCCTCCACATCAGCAGGTAGACTTTTGAGTCCCTCTACATCAACAGGAAGACTTTCGAGTCCCTCTTGTAGATACCCCGGGGAACCACGGCTTGGCTAGAGCGGTGAATTATCCTAGGATGTCTACTTGATTTTAAGAGTCGCCACCCACGTTTTAGAGGAACGCGAGAAAACCTAAGAAAATAGCCTTTTTTATTGATTACAAAACCAAAGATTCTTGAGATGAAGGGTTCAGGGGTTAGGTGACGGAGTGGGAAGTACTTAAACACCCACTCCGCCCCGCTTACGCGGGTCTTGCTACTTTTGGTGTTCTAATACTAAAAAGAAAATTCCTTCAATTATTAATGTAAGAAGTGCTAACAATTACAATGGAAAGAAAGGGGAAAATTAAAAGGAAATAAAAGAGAATTGTTTTTATTTATTAATTTATGCTAAAAGATTACATATAACAATTATGCCAAACAATTACATGAAGAAATGAAATGAAAATTAAAGTGGAATTTGGAATGTTGGGATGTAACCTTGGCCAAACTTCAATAGTGAAGTGGCCTTTTGGTTGTATCCCTTTTATGGAGATTGCATACACATTACAGATGAAGAGTGTAATAAGAAGATTTTAACAAGGAGAGAAAATAAAGATGAGATTAAAAGTTTATAAGAGAATGAACATTGTACCTTGTACTTGAATGGGGAAGAACCAAATTGTCTATAGTGACCACTCTTTGAAAATGGATTTTATGTGTTTTAAAGTGTTTTTGATTCAAGAATTCTTCCTCCTTTTGTTAAGAGAGTGATAAGAAAAGTCCCCCCTTTTTAAGAGAGTGAAAAGAAAAGTCCCCCTCCAATGATGGATTGGAGGTTTTTTTTATAGGTGTTAGGTAAGGTCTTTGTGGTCACAAAGATGGCCCTTCCCCGGATCAAGCCAAGACATAATGGCCTTGGGGGTTACAAATCAGAAAAGGAGGGAAATTTGGCAAAATCTGGGATTCTGGAGGTGGGAAGCGCGCACCTCCTGCCCCCCCTATGGGAGGCGCGAGCATCCCATAAAGGAGGGCGGAGGCGCGCTCCTCCCATCTTCAGGAAATCCAAATTTCAGCCTAAAAGTTAACCCCGTTATGCAGTTAAGTCCCAAAACTAACGGAATTAGTCCAAAAATTTAACGAACATCACGAAAGTCAACGAAAATAAATGAAACAAAGACTCAAGGTTGACTTTGTCACTTAGTCAAATCCAAGACTAACGGAGTAAGTTGAGAACTTAACGGAAAGTAACGAAAGTTAACGAAAGGTAATAAAACTTAACAGAAAAGAGGAAGACAAAGAAATGTGTATGCAATCGGGACATGAGAGGTCCAAGGAGGGGTGTCTACAGAGCCCCTCGGCGACGTGGATTGCGAAGCAAAACGCGTCGACGAAAGAAAGACAACCGCCGAGGACATCGACAAGAGAAAACAAAGACTCAATAAAACATGAATTTGAAATTTGCGAAGGATAGGGGTGCGCTCCCTATGTGAGCAGCTTTATTGATATAGAAAGGATATGGCGCGATCCGTTTTGCTGAAGCGGGATCCGTTTGCTGATGCGGGATCCGTTTTGCTGAAGCGGGATCCGTTTGCTGATGCGGGATCCATTTGCTGAAGTGGGATCCATGTGCTGAAGCGGGATCCGTTTGCTAAAGCGATATCTGTTTGCTGGTGTGGGATCTGTTTGCTGGTGCGGGATCCGTTTCTTGATTGCGGGATCCGTTTGCTGATTGCGGGATCCGTTTTTTGATGTGGGATACGTTTGCTGAATGCGGGATCCATTTGCTGATGCGGGATCCGTTTGCTGAATGCGGGATCCGTTTGCTGATGCGGGATCCATTTGTGGATGGCGGGAACCGAGGCTCTGTCTGCCTATATGTGATATTGTTGTGTTGTTTGATGGAAAGGTGGTGATTTTGCGGCTCACCATAGACCTGGTTGTTGTCATTGAACTGTAATTGTTTGACTCTGTGGGATGCTGTAGATACCCCGGGGGGACCACAGCTAGGCTAGAGCGCGTGAATTACCCTAGGATGTCTAATTTGTGTTTTAGAGTCGCCACCCACGTTTTTAGGAACGTAAGAAAACCTAATGTTTATGAGACTAAGTTTGATTTACGAAAACACAGATTCTTTGGGATGAGGGGTTCGGGGGTTAGGTTACGAAATGGGAAGTACTTAAACACCCATTTCGCCCGAGCAAAGTCGGTCTTGTTTGTTCATAATTCACTTTTAAAGATAAATGTGTTCTTCCTATTTGAATGATGATAAAATGGGTTTTAAATTTAAAATGTAGGGAGATGACTCCTAGGCCAATTCAATGTAATGAAAGGACCGTTGGTGTCATGTCCCAAATGGTTTTGGGGTAATTGCACATTTGATTGAAGAAAAAGAAGAAGAAGAAGAAGAAGAAGAAGAAGAAGAAGAAGAAGGAAAAGAAGAAGAGAATTTAAGACATTTACCTATAGTATCCTTCAAAGTGAACCTCTTGAAAAGCCTGGAAGAAGAGGTTGAATACTTAGTTGAAGAAGTCCTAAGAAAAAGTCTAGAAAAGAAGTGAGTAAAAGGTCTAAAAGTAGTGATGTCCAAGGTCCCCTCCAATGATGGATTGGAGGGGTTTTTATAGTTGAAAGATGACTGTTTTTGGAGCCAAACGGAGTCTCCAAGAAATCTTTCCCGAGCAAAATCATGTATAATGAGCAAGGGAGAGATTCTTGGGCAGAATCTGTAACTGACACACCCCAAAAGCGCGCGCATCCCACCTAGGTGGCGGAAGGCGCGCGCGTCTGGCCTCAAGGGGCGGAGGCGCGCGACTCTGAAAAGCAATTTTTGACAGAATGGACTAGAAAGTTAGAACTGTTATTCAGTTTAGTCCCGAGACTTAACGGAGTCCATCTGGAACTTAACCAAAGTAACAGAAACTAACAGAAAACACTTAAAAGAGGGAAAAACACAAAATCAAGTGTGCAATCGGGGTGAGCGGTCCAAGGCGGGGTGTCTACAGAGCCTCTCAGCGGCGTGGATTGCGAAGCAAACGCGCCGACGAAAGACTGACATCCGCATAAGAGGTGCGCTCCCTGTGTGAGTGGCTTTGAGAGATAAAGGTGCGCTCCCTGTATGAGCGGCTTTGCTAATAGCGGGATCCGTTTGCTGAAAGCGGGATCCGTTTGCTGGAAGCGGGACTTGTTTGCTGGAAGCGGGACCTATTTGCTGATAGCGAGATCCGTTTATTGGAAGTGGGACCTGTTTGCTTATAGCGAGATCCGTTTGTTGGAGGCGAGACTCGGAGGACCGTTTGCTAAAGTGCGGGGCCCGGAGGACCGTCTGCTGAAGTGCGGGACCCGGAGGACCGTTTGCTGAAGTGCGGGACCTGGAGGACCGTTTGCTGAAGTGCGGGACCCGGAGGACCGTTTGCTGAAGTGCGGGACCCGGAGGACCGTTTCCTAAAGTGCGGGACTCGGAGGACCGTTTGCTGAAGTACGGGACCTGAAGCACTGTTTGCTTTGAATGGATGTAGATCTTGCTTGATGAGGAAGCGGTGACTCCGTGGCTCACCCTGAACCAAGTTGTTGTCGTGAGTCGTACTTTGATGTTAACTGTTTGACTTTGACTTTTGATGGGGTGCGGGCACAGTTGACTGCGGAGTGCTTTGTGCTGGGGATGAATTGTAAAAACTGATTTTTGAGAATTAATGGTGTCTGTTACGAATCTCACTCAGCTTGTAGTGGTGGAGCTGAAAGTCAGATGAGCATGGATGTGACATCTTGATTCTCGCGTGGGGAGCCGTGTTTGAATTTTCCAGGGAGCAAAGGCGCGTGCGTCTGATCTTCGCTATGGGAAGCGCGCGCGTCTGAGTGACATAGCGGGATGCGCGTGCATCCCATTCCAGTTCAGCATATATAAACAGACAGTTCACTTTTCCGGCGAGTTTTCAAAATTTCAAAGAACCCTCCAAATTATGAACCAAATTTTCGCGGAGAAATCACCCCAAAACACTTTCTTGTTTTCTAGGAGCGATTCTATCATAGAAACGATGTCGGATCATCAATAATCTCCTCCATTCGAGATGCCACAGGGCGAGGATCCTGAGGTCGGAATTGAGGCGATGGACCCGAGTTGCTCACGTACCAGCCGCATACCCATATCTCCCACTTTGTCACAACGGGATTGGTAAGAATCTTTCATTCTTTTTGTGATTTTCGCGCTTTGGGGCTGCTCTGTTTTACCGTATTTTTCGCTGCAACTTTTTTTGTTGATTGTCGCTGTTTGTTGTCGTTGTTGTTGATTTATTGCAAAAAACATGTTCGGATACCCATTTTCATACCCACACACTCGCATGCATGTTGAAATTTCTGTTTTGGGTTTGTCTGTTTTCTAGCCGTTATGCTGACAAAATTTTCGTTGTTTCTTGTCTCTTTTCAGGTGTGGAGCCGCCTGTCGGAGATTCGAGGCGGAGCTCATGGTCCGGTTACTATTTGGAGTAAGCTGCCCGAGAATGTCAGGGATCGATTTCAGGCCACCCATTTCAGCCTATTTATTACCAGTCTGCCTGCGTTGAAGAATGATCTGGATGTTATTCAGGATCTGAGAGAGAGATGGTGGGACACCACCTATACTTTTCATCTGCTTATGGGAGAGGTCATGATGACGCCCACTGATTTCACGGCATTGACTGGTCTGTCGTTTGCGGGGGAGCCTGTCCCTTGTGTTTTGAGAGGGACCCTTCGGACTGCTGACGAGCTATTGGCCCTGGTTGACTGTGGCTTCCCGGTGAAAAATTACCGAGTCACTTGGGGAAGCATCCGTCGGTATTTTAGTATTCATGTAGCCGAGCCTTTGGGTGTCACTGCTGAGCGGGTCGATGTTGTGGCCCGTTGTTTTATGATACCTGTTGTCCCATACTCTGTTTTTTAGTGGAGGATCATCGGCTTCCTTGGCTTTGCTTGATTTGTTGGTAGACTTGGACCAGGGCGGTCAATATAACTGGGGCGCAGCGGGCTTGGCTGCTTGTTATCACGGCATGGATCTGACCAGCCGTTCGACCACTAGCTCGGTCATGGGCTTCAGCCTGTTGTGGGAGGTATACTACTTTCCCTTTTCTTTTCAGCTTTCTTGTCATTGCTCTACTGTATCTTTGAACTATCATTTAATTCTTCTCTTGCCTCTGTTTTGCAGCTATGGGCCTTCGCTGTCTTGGAGCGGAGGGACTTCAAGATTAACAGAGAGGGCCAGCCCCAGTATCCAGACTGTGTGAGGTGGTCGTATAGGGAGAGGAACGTGAGGACTGGCACTGTTCCTATCAGCCTGCTTTCAGCTCGACGCCACTTGGATGCTTTGAGGCCAGAGGCTGACGCCTCTTCTTTGTTCCCGTGGAGAGATATTTATGCTTTTATTGAGCACACTCTGAGTCCCACCCGCTCAAGGCTTCTGATGAGCTCAGTGGAGTCTATGGCGATGTATCTTGGAGAGAGAGTGTTTTGGCAGCATGGTGGCCAGGTAACGGACTTCTACCACCCTCCTAGGCCAGCGGTTCCTGATGTTCCTCCTTTCTGTCCTCGTAATTGGAGGGCTCTTTTAGAGGCAGACCTGGCAGTCTATATTGCGGGGGTTGATGCTGTCCCTTTCATTCATCTAGAGCAGGATTATGGTTTATTCAGGGAGCATAACCTCTAGCAGGGTTTCATGTTTACTGATCTGAGAGAGACACATGCTGCTCCACAGACTTCGGCTTGATTATATCCCACCGGTGCTGGGTATTGGTTTGATCCACCTCTGCCTCCTTCATATTATACTTATTCAAACTTTGGGGTGTATGAGGAGCAGAGGGAGATTGTTCCCGAGGATATGTCGCCGGAGAGAGAGCCCCCTGTTCAGGCTGCTGTGGTATACTTTTCTGACTATTTTTGCATTTCTCAATTCCAGTCCTGCTTTTCTGTTCCTCGTGTTGATGCAATTTTCTTTTTCTATCCTCTGTTATAACATGTACCTGTAGCTGCTTATAGGCACTTGGGCAGACAGAACAAAGGGATGAGGAGGAGACTCCGTCAGCTGGGGGAGAGGGTGCTAGGGTTGTACAGGGACATTGCCGCCATGACTAGAGATGCTGCTGGTGCTGCCTCTGGTGCTGCGAGAGGAGCTGCCCGAGGTGCTTGGGGCATGGGACGAGGCTACAGGGATGCTGCACTGGATATTGATGAGGCTGTCTCTTCGGTGAGGCAGTCACTGAGCAGGAGTCTGAGCCGAGGATCTAGTCAGAGCAGGAGTCTGAGCCGAGGAGGTAGCCAGAGCAGGGGTGGTGCTAGTTCATCAGGGAGAGCTACCAAGAGGACCCGGCATGATGTTATGGTGGAGACATCTGAGGAGGAAGAATCCGCTGATGATGATGATAATGATGATGATGATGACGAGGAGACTGAGAGCGGCAGTGGGGGTGGGCACGGTGCTGCTGATGATGATGATTCTGAGTAGCCTCTTGGGGAGGACGAGAGATTGAGAACACTTTTATTTACCTGTAATAAACATTTAGCAAGTATTTACAATCCTAGCTATTTACTACACTTTTTTAGTTATTTGTCTAGACTCGTTCCTAAGTGCCGACTCTTTACAAACAAATGTGTTAATGTGTTCATTATTGTTGCTTGAACTCCTTTTCTGTGCTGGGATCTGACTTCTTGCAGGTTGAAGGCGTTTGAACGTGCCTGGGCTTCCTTCTTGAACTGACAAGGGCATGTTCTGTTTCTGTCTGTTGTCAAACGCGCGCGCGTCTGGCTTTGGTTGCGGGAGGCGCATGCATCTGGAATCGCTTGTCGGAGGCGCGCGCTTCTGGCTTGCTGAATTCCAGCCCCTTTTTTTTCTGAGCAGGGCACTCCAACAGCTATAAATTTAAACAATTTTCGATCAGAATGATCACACAGCAATATTCTGCATCCTTTCCCTTACTCTATACTTCAAAATTCTTGTAGCGATGGCCCCGATGACCTTTACTTTCGAAGTCAAAGTTTCCGTCCCCGAAGGCGGTAAGTCCGTCCCCATTGCTCCAATTGTGAAGGCGCGTCCTAGCGTCTTTGACCATTTGGGAAGGCCAAATGAGGGTGTTGTTGCTGTGGATTCTGTGAAGCCGGTGGTCCATGTGAGGGATTATAGGCCTCGTTATTTGCCTAAGAAGAAGAAAGGTAAGGGAGACTCTTCTCATGTGTGGAAGCGCCCGATGGTTGTTCCGGTCAAAGCTCCTTCTAGCAAGGGCAAGGAGAAGGTTGTTGATGAAGCTCCGTCTCGCCCGAGTGTCTTTTCTCGCCTTAGTGATTCCGAGGGTACTCCGTCCCCACTCAAGAAGGTCAAATGCCGTCCCCAGAAGCAATGGGTCCCTAAACTAAAGAAAAATTAGATATTTCTTTTGTACCCCCGAGATTGCAATTAGAATAGACCACTTGTTTTAGGATTTTTAATGTTTTAATGCTTTTTAATAGCTCAACGTTTCCATTGTAATGATCAAAATAATTTAGTGAATGAATAAAAATTGCATCTTGTTAATTTGAAATGATTTGGGTATTTGTTTGTATTTTAGACCGCACCCGAAGGTTGCATACGTTCCTCCAGTGTAGTGGCCCAGGTCATCGTAGTTCAAACAAACGAAGACCATTTTTTTTTTTATGTGAACCCTGATTTTGCCTAGACCGCCCTTTCGGGTTTTCAATCTAGCGGGCATCTTTTTTGCACGTGCTCTAATTTTTGCCTAGGCTACCCTGCAGGTTTTCAACCTAGCAAGCTCTTTTTTTTATGGTCTTCGTTTATTAGACGTAAAATCTCTTCAACTTGTCGAGGTTGACTTCCTTTGGTAGCTGATCTCCATCTAAATCCACGAGTCAGACTGCACCGCCGCTTAGTATCTTCTTGACTACGTACGGACCGATCCATCAGGGTCCCCATTTTCCAAGGGGGTTCATGGAATTAGGAGGGTGTTGTCTTAGGACCAAATCTCCCACATTGATGTTTCGGGGCTTTACCTTTTTGTTGAAAGCCCTAGCCATTCTTTGTTGATAGGCCCTCGTACATTCGATTGCCCTTAGCCTTTTCTCGTCGAGTAGGGCTAGCTGTTAATATCGACTTTGCATCCAATCGACTTCATTGACTTGGTTCTCGAGGAGGACCCGTAGGGATGGTACTTCGAGCTCTATTGGGAGTACAGCTTCGGAACCATACACCAGTGCATAAGGAGTTTCTCCAGTCGCTTTCCGTATTGACGTGCGGTAGCCCCATAATGCTAGAGGTAGCTTTTCGGGCCAATCCTTTCCGATAGAGGCCATTTTTTTCACGATGGTCTCGATTGTCTTATTAGCTGCCTCGACCGCGCCGTTTGCTTGAGGGCGGTATGGAGATGACTTGTTCTTAGTAATCTTGTATTCTACTAAGAGCGCGTCCATCTCTTTCTCAAAGTGAGAGCCGTTGTCTGAGATGATTTCATGAGGAACGCCGTACCGGCACATGATGTGGGTTTTTACGAATTCGGCCACTTTCTAGGCGTTGAGAACTCGGTAAGCCTGTGCTTCGACCCATTTTATAAAATAGTCCACGGATACTAGGACGAAAGATTGTTCGTTGCTGCCAGTAGGGTGAACTTTGCCGATGATGTCTATGGCCCAACAAGAGAAAGGCCAAGGCATGGTCATATTGTAAAGCTGTGAGGGTGGAGCGTGCTGTACATTGGCATGGAATTGGCACTTGGCGCACCTCTTGACTTTCTCGATGCAGTCCCTTTCCATGGTACTCCAATAATAGCCCATGCGAAGTATCTTTTTGGTCAACATAAACCTGTTCATGTGGGGCCCACATTCACCTTCGTGGATCTCATGCATTATTTTTTGAGCTTCGGTCTCATTTGCGCATAGGAGATTTATCCCTTCGTGGTGCCTTTTGTAGACTCGGTCCCTAATCAGTACATATCGGGAGGCTAGTCTTTGCAATGCCATTTGAGACTTCTTATTGCTATTTTCGGGATAAGTACCATTCTTGAGGAAATTCATGATATCCGCATACCACGGGGAGTTTGCTTGGACCTCGTTGATCTCGATACTCATGCAGTATGCCGGACTGTTCCTTCGGGAAATTTGAAGGGCTTCACCATTTTACCCTCAGGTATTTCGACCAGTGAAGCAATGGTGGCTAGTGCATCAGCAAAACGGTTTTTGTCCCTTGGCAGGTAGTTGAAGGTGATTTCTTGAAACTATTCAACCAACTCCTCGAGATTTTGACCATACCGTTGCAGAGTCGAGTCTTGAATCTTCCACTTTCCAGATGTCTGATTGATGATGAGCAAGGAATCACCGAATACTTCTAAACTTGTGATATTTCTCTCGAGGGCTGCTTCGAGCCCCGCTATGCATGCTTCGTACTCGGTGGTATTGTTGGTGGCTTCAAATTCGATGCGGATAGCGACTAGAGTATACATGTCCTTTGGATCAACAAGTAACATCCCTATGCCATATCCATGCTTATTGGCTGCGCCATCGAAAAAAAGTTTCCACTTATTTTCTTCTGTTGTAGCACAAATTAAATGCTCGTGGGGGAACTGTACATCTTCCCCCTTCACTTCATCACACGTAAATTCAGCAAGCTGATACTTAACACTTTCCCTCTGATGGATTTGAGTGTGATGTAAGTGATATCGTAGCCGGCGAGCATGAAATACCATTTGGCTATTCTTGTTGACATGAAAGGCTTCTCAAAGATGTAGCGGAGCGGGTCCACTTTTGCTACCAACTTGATTGGGAAGGCCTCCATGTAATGCTTGAGCTTTTGAGTAACCCAACCCAATGCAGCACAAGACTTCTCTAAGACAGAGTAGTTCTTTTCAGCTCCTTGAAACCGGTGGCTGACGAAGTAGATAGCATTCTCTTTTGTGGAGTCTCGTTGTTCTTGTGCTAACATATCCCCTAGGGCTTCATCATTGACAGTGAGATAGAGCAAGAGAGGCTTCTCTTTGTGCGGTGGAACCAAAACTAGAGGGCATGTCAAGTAATGCTTCACTTGGTCGAAGGCTTCTTGGCAAGCATCGGTCCATTCTAGAGCCAAATTCTTCTTGAGTAGCTTGAAGATCGGTTCACACATGGAAGTGAGTTGGTGCACAAACCGACTGATGTATTGAAGTCTACCCATGAAACCTTTGATTTCTTTCTGCGTCTTTGGAGGAGGCATGTCAATGATTGCCTTGATCTTGGAGGGATCGGCTTCAATTCCCCTCTTAGTGACCATGTAACCGAGAACCTTTCCTCTGACGACCCCAAAAGTGCACTTTTCGGGATTGAGTCTCATGTTGTGTTGTCGAAGTCTTTCAAAGAACTTGCGGAGATCGATCAAATGTTGACCGTTGGTTCCCTTCGAATGGATGATCATGTCGTCTACATAGACCTCGATCTCTTTGTGAATCATGTCATGGAATAGATCCGTAACAGCCCTCTGGTAGGTATCCCCAGCGTTCCTTAGTCCGAATGGCATTATTGTGTAGCAGAAAGTGCCCCACGGTGTCGTGAAAGCTGTCTTGTGTTGGTCCTCTTCGGACATGAGAATCTGATTGTAACCGGCAAAACCGTCCACAAATGAGCGGACTTCATAGTTGGCAGTTGAATCGACGAGCATGTTGATGTTTGGTAGTGGAAAATCATCTTTCGGGGAAGCTTTGTTCAAATCCCAGAAGTCCACACAAACCCGAACCTTGTCGTTTGCCTTTCTGACTGTCACAATGTTGGCTAGCCAAGTTGGATACTCAATGACTTTGATGAAATCCATAATGAGGAGCTTTTCAATCTCTTCTTTGACTTGTAGAGACCATTCTGGCTTGATCTTTCTGAACTTCTGCTTTACTGGCTTGGCGTCCTCTCTGATCGGAATTCTGTGCTCCGCGACCTTTCTGTCCAAACCCGGCATGTCTTTGTACGACCATGCGAATACATCCACAAATTCTCTGAGCAGTGCAGTCAATCTGTCTTTGTCTTCCCCCTTGAAGAAGCTGCCAATCTTCGTTTCTTTCGGCTCTTCGTCGGTACCCAGATTAACAACATGCAATTCCTCATCAGTCCCTGGACCATTTTCACCACGACAACGAACCTGTTGAGCTAGTTCATTTAGGTATGTTAAGTTTTCGTGGTCTATTTCATCATAATTTGAATCGTTATTAACTTGTTCATTAAGTTCGTTATTAGTTAATTCATCATTTATGATGTTTGCAATCTCGGGGTACTCAGAAATATCAAATTTTTCATTAGCAAAGAAAGGAAACACACGCTCGGCTATTGCCTCCATATCCTCTTGGGTGAGGGCATTAGAAACACTCTCTGACTCAAAAGTAAGTGTGAGCCGCTCTTCCTTTGTTGCTGTACGGGGTATGCAACCCATTTCTCGGATCAAGAAATCCTCGGATACTATGGGCCCCTTCGTTGAATACCATTTGTTGATTGGCTCGGAGCTTGGCGGGATCTCACTGATGGTTTGCTTTCTGACGACGGTGTCGTAGATGGCGTTGACTTGAAAATCGTCTATGATGGCTAATTCTTCGAACATGGAGGCTAGATCGGATAGTTCTTCCCCCACGGTAATCTCTAGCTCGGACTCTATAGTCACTTTCTTGCCCTACCACTCTCGGGGTGACATTGGAGTAGGCTCCTTTTCTTGTGTCGGTATTTCACAATCAGTGAAGATCTCGAGACCGGGCTTTCTGACGCCCTTGTTGTTAACCCATGGTTCGGGAAAGATCATGTACGGAACATCTTCCCCTTGGCGAATAAAATAACCGTTTAGTGTGTTGCGGTAAGGCCTCAAGTTAGGGATTTCATATTGTCGACCTTCTTTGCGAGCTCGGGTCTTTTGACTCTTGACTGCTTGCTCGTACATTAAGTCATCTTCGGTAGGCTCGTACCCCAAACCAAACTTGTTCTTGACAAAGGAACTTCTACGGGGTGCAATATCCCTTGTTGATGCTTCCCTAGGCCTAGACCGGGAAAGTGATTCATGTTCCTCATCATTCGGAGGATTTTAGGATTGCCGAGGGTCCATTGTCTATTTCCCCCTTCTTTGTCGATGGTGTTGACGCCGGAGAGAGTGGCATCTTCTATCCCGTGTTGAACTTGGTGAATGGGTTGTCCCCCATTTCTGTAGATGGTGACATTCTCGACCATGACGGTGACTATCTCATCCCCATTTCTGATCTTGACACATTGATGGAGAGTGGAAGGGACAGCATTAGAACTGTTGATCCAAGGTCGGCCCAGAAGTAAGTTGAATGAAGCAGGGACATCAAGTACATGGAATCAGACGGACATGATCATGTTTCCAAATTCGATATCAACTTCTAACATTCCCATGACTGTACGGGCAGTGCTGTCGTACCCTCTAATGACTTGTGCGGAGGGTTGTAAATCGGAGCTTTTGAGCCCCAGTATGCCCATGACTCGGCTAGGCATTAAGTTGAGTGCAGAACCACCGTCTACTAGAACTTTTGAAATGGGTCTCCCCCTTGCCCTTACTTTGAGGTAGATGGCTTCATTGTGTTTGGACCCAAATGGCGAGAGGTCCATGTCGGCAAAAGTGATGACATTGCCGAAGTGAATGTGACCTATCATTGCTGTAAGGTCCTCAGGAGTCGTATTGGGAGAGACTGATGTGTCATCCAAGTTCTTGATGACAAGGTCTCAGTGTTTTTTTGATGATGCAATAAGGTCCCAGATGGATATGTTGGCTTGCGTCTTCTTGAGCTGTGTTAACAAAGGATCTTCGGGTACATCGCGTGCTTGCGATATTTGAGAAGAGGTGTTGGTTGATGCGGTATTGGGAGGGATTGTGCTCGTTGTTACTCAGCCAATGCGAGTGAGCGCGTTCACGGTCCCGTGTAGCTTCTTCTTCCTATTCTCTAAGACTTCCCTCATAATCTCATCATAAGTCACAACATAACAAGAATTATCAAGTTTATTCATATCATCGTAGCCCTCATTCACAATTGGGATCGAATGAGTGGTTCCTTCAAACTCTCCTACCTCTATTATATTGACACCACCCTCATTAGGGATTATGAATTCTTTCTTGTCTATGAGGTCTTGGATGGTGTTGCGGATGGAGAAGCAATCCTCGGTGAGGTGGCCGGTGCATTAGTGGTAGTCACACCATTTGTGGTGGGCATGATTGGGACGGAGCGGTTGTGGTTGCTTGTACCCTTGAAGAGGAGTGATTTGTCCCTTGGCCTTTAGAGCTTCATAGGCCTTGGTGATGGTCATGCCATTGAGTGGAGTGTAGACGCGGTCATTTTGGAACCGCTTGCCTTGTGGTGGAGGGACCTTCTTGTAATTCCCCTTGTCGGTAGTAACGGCATTGACATAATCCTCTTTGATTGAACTGGAGGCGGCCTTGTATCGGTAAATAGGAGTGGTTTTCTTAATCTCCTTTAGCAAGTCATCCATGCGTACCCCCGCCTCATACATTTGGGAGAAGTCGGAGTAGAAAGTCCCACTTAGGTGGGTGCGGAGATCAATCTTGAGACACTTGAGAAAGATGTCCATTTGCTCTTTTGTGTTTGGCCACTCAACAATTTCAGAGAGCTTGTCATTCCATCTCCTTGTGAAGTCAATGAAGGACTCGTTGTCTCTTTGAGTGGTGTTCTAAAGCTCTTTCCTTGTGGGCTGGTGGGTGGTGTTGCCTTGATATTGATTTTTGAAGGCAAGCATAGCGGCATCCCAATCAAAACGGACAGTAAGCGGGAGAGTTGCATACCAATCCTTTGCCGCCCCCTCGAGGGTGAGAGGAAAGCATTGAGCCATAACTTTTGGGGAGACCTTCTTCGGAACTATAGCCCAAATGTAAGTCTCGATGTGAGCCATCGTGCATGAGTTGCCCTTAAACTTGCTAATGTCGGGCATCTTGAATTTGTCGGGGAGAGCGGCCATCGTGCTCATGAGGATGGATGACTGATAAGGGCTTGTGTTGGAGCCTTTTCCCATGTTGAGGCCGTAAAATTTCTGATCAATGTAGGCCATGATGGAATCGACCATTTTGGGATCATTGTTGTTGGTGCTTGGTCCCCCCACTTTTTTTGTACGGGCACTGACATATGGGCTTTCAAACAAACCCTTGGTCCACTCGGATTCTTCATTGTCATTAACCCCCTTGTTCTTGGAGAGCTTGAGGAGTTTGGCTTTCAATTGGTCAACGTCGGCCTCGTGGGCCTCCCTTTGACTGTCGACATGAGCTTGCCACAAGGCTTCTTTTGTTTGATCCTCTTGGTTAAGGGTAGAGACTTGTTGTTGGAGTGCTTGAACCATAGCAGAAAGTTGTTCGAGAGTCATGGCGTTGTTGGTGCTGGAGTCGCCGGCCATTGATGATGTAGAAGCTGTTGGAGTGATCGGTTCACGGACAAGCCTGTTGGATGAATCCCTGTAGATACGGAGAGTTCCAATCGGACCTATAATTGGAGAAGTAGCCCTTGTCAGTCTCAGTTCACACTTTCGGTCCATGAAGAGGTTGAGAACACACAGTTGGGCACACGACTCGAACCACATAAGAAAAAGACTCTTTTTTTTTTCTTTATAAGTCGGAGGGAATGGGTCCCTTTTGGGGTTTCTAAGAAGATAATGGAATCGTCACACTAGTATATAGACCATCTCGCGGTCCCATATACTTATCGGATTCCATTGCGTTTGTGAATCCTACATGTGTCGGGATTAAACTAAATTAATGTAGTAAAGTATACATGCGGGGACGGATTTTTTATTTTCGTCCAAAATAACCACTTTTGGGGATGGATTTTTATTGCGTCCGTTTCAACAAGTTGGCATGTATGATTTGAAAACATTAGTTTAGGGAAATCTCGGCACATGGAAACCGACTTGGTCACGGAGTGTTAGACCCTAACTAGAATTGTGTGGTTTGTGCTCGGCTAAAGAGAGGCTTAAAGGTCACCCCCGGCATGTAGTCATGAACTACGCCACGGGCTGAGGTTTACCACTTCGAAAGAGCCAAGGTCGAGTGGAGCTTGAAACTTTCTAGGACGGGCCTCGACGGGTTTGGGGTTATGGACTTGTGCGACTCGATAGTGAGCAGTTCATAGGAGTAATGTGCATGTAGTGTGAGGTCTATCATGTGACAAAAAAATTTTATTTTATTTTATTTTATTTTATTTTTTTTGAAAAGAAAAGATAAAAAGAAAACACATAAGCACGTAAATTATAACTCCCGAATCACCCGTGTGACCGGTAAATAAACACAAAATTAAACAGTCCAAAGGTTCAATTCTATTCTGATGCAGGCAACTGTGCCCACACCCCACTGTTCTGCTCAGTCACTGAAACCTGTTCTTGCCCTGGAAATTGGCCCAGAAGCGCGCGCCTCGGGCTTGTGTTGTGGGAAGCGCGCGCCTGGCGCATTGTATCAGGGTGGCGCCCGCTTCTGGGCTAACCTGTCAGATTATCAGAAAATTATGGACTCAGTAGATTGCCCTGGTCCTGATTGTGTGATGGAACCCCTGCAATGTTTGTTAGCACGAAATAATAGGAAGAATAGGAAGAACACATGGAAGGCGGGCGATTCTGGAATTTGACGCGAGACGCGCGCGCTTTGGACCATGAAGGTCCGAGGCGCGCGCTTCCCATGTCAATTTCCAGAATGCCCAGAAAAGTGAATTATGAACAGAAACACAAGTTTAACCCTCAAGCAGTCCCCAGCAGAGTCGCCACTGTAGATACCCGGGGGGACCACGGCTTGGCTAGAGCGCGTGAATTACCCTAGGATGTCTAATTTGTGTTTTAGAGTCGCCACCCACGTTTTTGAGGAACGTAAGAAAACCTAATGTTTACGAGCCTAAGTTTAATTTACGAAAACAGAGATTCTTTGGGATGAGGGGTTCGAGGGTTAGGTTACGAAATGGGAAGTACTTAAACACCCATTTCGCCCGAGCAAAGTCGGTCTTGTTTGTTCATAATTCACTTTTAAAGATAAATGTGTTCTTCCTATTTGAATGATGATAAAAGGGGTTTTAAAGTTTAAAATGTATGGAGATGACTCCTAGGCCAATTCAATGTAATGAAAGGACCGTTGGTGTCATGTCTCAAATGGTTTTGGGGTGATTGCACATTTGATTGAAGAAGAAGAAGAAGAAGGAAAAGAAGAAGAGAATTTAAGACATTTACCTATAGTATCCTTCAAAGAGAACCTCTTGAAAAGCCTTGAAGAAGAGGTTGAATACTTAGTTGAAGAAGTCCCAAGAAAAAGTCTAGAAAAGAAGTGAGTAAAAGGTCTAAAAGTAGTGATGTCCAAGGTCCCCTCCAATGATGGATTGGAGGGGTTTTTATAGTTGAAAGAGGACTGTTTTTGGAGCCAAACGGAGTCTCCAATAAATCTTTCCCGGGCAAAATCATGTATATTGAGCAAGGGAGAGATTCTTGGGCAGAATCTGTAACTGACACACCCCAGAAGCGCGCACATCCCTCCTAGGTGGCGGAAGGCGTGCGTTAACCAAAGTAACTGTTATTCAGTTTAGTCCCGGGACTTAACGGAGTTGGTCTAGAACTTAACCAAAGTATCAGAAACTAACAGAAAACACTTAAAAGAGGGAGAAACACAAAATCAATTGTGCAATCGGGGTGAGCGGTCCAAGGCGGGGTGTCTACAGATGCAGGCGTAGTTGACGGCGGATCACTTTCTGCTGGGGATGAAGTTCCTTGAGTTGCAAATGCTGTTGACCTTGTGGTGGTACCTGTTAAGTGTGTGCTTTGCAGGTATATGTGCTTGTGACATGTATGGGATGTGAAATGGTAGTTATGAGGGAAATTGTGCTTGTGGTGTGATGTGATTTGAAAGCAGTTTGTATGAGAGAGAAGTAAAGTGATTCTGTGTGTGAAGTGATATTTAAAAGCGGAGATCGCTTGAGATGAATGATGTTCATACCTTCACTTACCATTGCTGCTTGATTGGGGATGGATTGCTGAAGGATGTTGATGCTTTTGATGAAGAATGTCCATGCTTTGGATGGAGAATGATGATGTTGATGGTGATGAATTGTTCTTGCCTTTGAAGGAGTGTCGGCAAGATGGTATGCTGGATGGTGGGTTGGTCGTGCCAAAAGGCTGCCTACGTATCCCTTGAAAGGAATCAGACCAGCGTAGTTCAAGGATGATGGAGAATGCTGGGGGAGAATGCTAGAAGCAAAGCAAAAAGGAAACACATAATTTTACGCAAGAAAAGAAAAAAAAAATCTTTTTTTTTTAATTAGAAAGAAAAGAATATGCACACACGTGAGAAAAAGATTTTGTTTTTTAGTTCGTGGGTGAACCATTTTAACCATTGTGTGTTTGTAAAGCCAACCCAAGATCAAGTTATGTTCAATCGAAGTCCGGATTGCCTTGCTTGAATTATGTCGCCGCGGTGTCCAATAAAAAATGATGTCTAGCCCCATGAGATTTGTCGTTTATGGGGCTTCAAAAGGACTATTGATGCCGAGATGTCAAGGAGTTGCTGATTGTAAAGCCCCTCGAATGCTGAACTTTAAGTGGCTTATGAAGCCCCAAGATGAATCAACTCTTAGCCCATACTGTCTTTTGTTGTCGACGGGCAAGCCCCAAGAGAATAATATTGATACCAAGCTTTGAGAGATTACTAAGCCCCAAATGTCATAGGCTTATCAAGTTTGTAGATGGCGGGATGTGGAGACCTTTTGGTGTGAAGCCTCAAATTTTCTTGGAATCGGCTTAGCATTGTGTTGGGAGCGGATGGCGCTATTGGGAAGAACCCTTGAAGGCAATCTCCTTCTTTCTCTTGCTTGGAGATGGATGGCCCTTTTTGTGGTTGATACCCAAATGGCGGAAGGTCCATATTGAAAATGTAGTACGGTCTTCGGGAGACGTCTCGTGGGAGATGGTGATGTTGTTGCAGATGATAAGGTCTTGGTGTGATAAAGTCTCGAACGGTATGTTTGCTTGAGTCTTCTTGAGTTGAACCGACGGCGGATCTTCGGATGCAGCCTGTGCTTTTGATCTTGGAGAAGGGGGTGCTGTATTGCAGAAACATTGGGATTGGCCGTAACTCTGCTTATAGAGTTAACATATTGGCATTGCCCGCTATAACTCAGCCAGGTGAGTCTAGCATATTGAATCCTTTTCCTTTTCTCTAAGACTTCCTATAGAATCTCGCTGTGAGTTCTAACAAGAATCATCAAATTCATTCATACCATCGGAGCCTTCTGTAGATACCCCGGGGAACCACAGCTTGGCTAGAGCGGTGAATTAACCTAGATTGTCTACTTGATTTTAAGAGTCGCCACCCACGTTTTAGAGGAACGCGAGAAAACCTAAGAAAATAGCCTTTTTTATTAATTACGAAACCAAAGATTCTTGAGATGAGGGGTTCGGGGGTTAGGTGACGGAGTGGGAAGTACTTAAACACCCACTCCGTCCCGCTTACGCGGGTCTTGCTACTTTTGGTGTTCTTATATTTACATATCCTTCAATTGATAAAATATGCTAACAACTACAAAGTAAAGCTAAATGATTTTATTGATTGAATGTCTAATGGTTACATGTTGAATATTTGCTAAACAATTACATTAAGAGATGAAATGGAATTAAATTAATGTTGAAATGTTGGGATGTAACCTTGGCCAAATTTCAATAGTGAAGTGGCCTTTTGGTTGTATCACTTTTTATGGAGATTGCATACATTGACTAGACATGAATAAAATAAGAAGAAGAAAAAGAGAAGTTGTACCTTAAGAAGGACTTTAAACCTTGACTTGAAGATGGTGTTCTTGTAGGGAAATTGTTGTAGAACAATTTGTGTAGAGTCTTGTCACGAAGAACTCTTGTAGGGAGAATTTGTGTATAGAATTGTGTATAGTGTGTGTGTGTATGAAAAGTTTCAAGTCTAAGAAGAAGTTCCAAGAGAGGTAAAAGAGAGATGAAAAGAGATAAAAAAGAGATGGAAAAGAGACCCTTTCCAATGGTGGATTGGAGGGGTTTTTATAGTTGAAAGGGGATGTTTTTAGTGCCAAAACGGAGTCACAAAGATCAGTTTCCCAGGCAAAATCATATAAAATGAGCAAGGGAGAGATTCTTGGACAGAAATCAGTAACTGACACGCCCAGACGCGCGCGCATCCCGTATAGTCAGCGGGAGGCGCGCGCTTTTTGTTGGGTTTCCAAGTAACATGCGCAGCGGAATATAGCAATTAAAATTTTAAGAAACCCAAAGCCATGGATCCGTTCACATGATTAAATCAAATACAACAACATGAATAAAGGATAAACTAACCCTTGATGACTATCAAAGTTTTCTTCGGTCTTGGTGGAGAAACTTGAAGCTTTATCACGAACAAATCACGAACTTTGTAAGATGATAAAATTCACCCTTTAGCGGTATCCACACTTCGAACGAATATCAAAGGAGCTTCTTTGATCTTGGTTGCTAGACCAATATTATGAAACACACTTTCACAATATAATAAAGAACTATATGGAATTTGTTTTGTGAATTATTTTGTTCCTCAATCAATGATATCTTAGAACAAAATAAATTCTCTCTCAAACTCTTTGAGACTCACAAAAGCACTTGTGTCTATGGTCTGGCTGAATTGGGGTTTTTATACACAATTAAGACCTATTCCAAATAGGTAACTTGTGCCAAAAACCTTTCCTAATCGAATTAGGAATTATTCTGCCGCCTAGACTAAGCGCCCGCCCGGTACCACCCGAGCGCCCGCTCATTTGACCAGAAGGTCCAGGCCTTTTAGAAATCATTCAGGCGCCCGCCTGGTTCAACCCAAGCGCCCGCTTGGTTGACCAGGAATGTCACGACCCGAAATCTAGGCTCTATTTTATTAGTAATTAAATGATTTTTATTTAATTATTTGCTTGTTTATTTATTTCAATTATTATTTATTTAAATAATTATGTGTGCATTTTATGTGTCCTAATATTATGCTTAGCATTTTATTTGGGTCATTTGGGTTAGTGTGGTTTTGTTGGGTCTTAATTGTTAGTAGGGAGTGTAATATTTGTGTGTAGTGTGAGAGAGGGGGCCTAAGTGTAAGTTTTTGAATTATTTCCCCCTACTCCCCTCACCTCCCTCACCTCCTCCCTCACTCTCACCATCTTCCAGCCCATCTCCCTCTCTCTCTAGCTATTGGGGTAAGTTTTCTTTCTCTCCTTCTCTCTTCATTTACTTCCTCTTCCTCTCATAATCTCTCATTTTATAAAACATGAAATGTGTTTAGATCGTCGATAGGATCGCGTAGAACCAAAAAGAATTGAATTCCGTCATCTTTGAGAATTTTCAAGTAAGTTACTTTTCCCCCATTTTGATGCTAAAATGTTCATATTATGTTTAGATAATGCTTAATGTGTTATATTTGAAGTTTGGTTGGGTTTTGAATTTGTTTGGAATTTATTTGAGTTTTTGGTTAAAAATGGTGAAATCTTGAATGTTGGTTTTGATTCTTGAATTTGGTTGATAAAGGATGTTGTTAAGATCCCCTTTCTAGTTAAATGATGTTTGGGTACCTTAGAAACCTTGTTGGGAGTGTTGATTTTGAGTGTTATGTAAATGGTATGAAAATGATAAGGAGATTTGAAGGACCCAGCTGGGAATTCTTCCCAGCCCGTAGACCAGGCGCCCGCCTGCCCCTACCCAGGCGCCCGCCTACTCCCACTTTTTCTAGCGCCTGACCTTCTGTCCATTCAAGCCCCCGCCCGCCCCCTACCAGGCGCCCGCCCGCCCCCTGGTTCAGGATTCTCCCTTTTTTGCTTGGGTTAGGACTTAGGGCCTAAATAGTTTAAGTTTATTTCTTCAAATTAACTTAAGATAACACCGTGGAGCACTTTAGTAATTAAAATTGGTTCCTTGTGAACAATAGTGTTATGTAATTTGATCAAGTATTGTTTGGACATCCTGTGATGTGTTCGTGTTTGTTCCAACCGATTTGAATTCCGCGTAAGACTTGGTCTAGGTTTTAGGCGATGTTCTATAGTGCCTAGAAGATTGCTATTGAACACCAAGGTGTAGGGTTTAGTCCTGGCGGGATCATGTTCTAATAAGGGTAACCTTTCGGATTTGTTTGGGGTGTTTAGAATGGGTTCGTTATGAACGGAGATAAAGCGTGAATTGGCAATTGGGTACCTACGGTTTGATTAACCTTAAGATGTATTCATTCGGATTTCTTATTTGGAATTCCAGGTGTGATGAGATGGTTGAGTTCATAGTCCTAGTATATCTTTATGAGTAAATATTTAGGAACAATTGGGTAATAGTCATTGTGCTAATTGTGAGCGACCGTTTGGGTTGTGCTCTTTATGAGTAACTTGTGAGTATCATCTTTAGGATGTATTTGGTGCGTGCCTTATCTGGGAATCATTATGTTTTACTGGTCAATGTTGTTGGACTCTTTTATGAGAAACTCCTTGTGTTTAATGTTGTGGAACTCTTCTTGAGTAATCGTTTGCATCTTTTATGGTGATTAATTGGTATGGTTCCCTACTTTGGAATCCTTAGTTGTTTACCGTGCTAGTATTTTATTACTTAGCATTTATTTTAAAGTCCAGCTGGTTATTTGTGTATCGAGTCAGGCAATGGATAATGCTATAATGGCACAAGCCAAGTCCAGTATAGCATCGCCCATTGGTCCTTCTGTCCTCATCCAGATTGGCCTTGGTTGGGATGAGCTAGCTCCGTTGTGGGTATTCTAGCTAATCGTTTTGGAGCATGACTTTGTGGCTTGGCTCCCGCCCCTTGTGGCACTTGATCATTGTTATTGTTCCGGTACCGGGTTTCTCTTCAGCTTTTATGCTACTATGAAGATGGTTTGTTTGATTGATGGGTTGATTGGTCGCTTCTGACCGGGGAATTCTCTTCAGCTTTCATGCTATTATGAAGATGATGATTTGTTGGTTATTGAAGCTGCGCAGTGACCTTTATTTGGTTATCAGTTGGGAAACCTTGGCTAATATCCTTTGTTATGTGTTTACTTTCCGCTGCTATCTGTTGACTGTTAATTGTTTCATGCTATGTGATATTTATCATTGTTTATTGCTTATTGCATTATAGCATGTCATGTAGTTGCATTAGTAACTTACTGAGATTTTATCTCACCCCGTTTATTTCCATCCTTGTTTTTCCTTAACCCCCCCCCCAGGAGGAAAAGGATTAGGATTCGCGGATCGAGGAGGACGTCGAGAGGATTGAGATTTTGGGGCAGGTTGTATTGGATCGGTTTACATTATTTAAATGTATAACCTTTTTGGGATAGTTTTACCTGTATTGACGTCATTAAGAATTGTATATTTTATTCTTTTGGTATAAGCTGTGGAGCTTACGTTAGATGCACTTGTTGATTTAAACTTGGATTTGTAAAACCTTGTGTTATCATCTTTTGGTTCAAAATGGGATTTTTAACTTCTATAATTTATAGTTTTGGTTTTAAGTCGACGTCCAGCTCGCGATCTCGGACCCGCGGGGTTCGGGTTCGCGACAGTTGGTATCAGAGCTATGGCATTAGCTCTAAGTATATGTATAGGTGGATTAGTATGACCTAGGAGGGTAGTGTGTTCGGAGTGAGTAACAATTGTTGTTTTATGCAGGTACTTGTTTGAAATGGCTCGAAGGAGAAGTAGTGAAAGTAATACCGGTAATGCAAATCAGAATGAAACAAGGGATGAAGCCCGTGCAATGTTTCAGGGCATGTTTGAGGCGGCCATGAAGGCCATACATGATCAAGGTTCGAGGGTAGAACAAGCAGCACCACCCCGCTATGGATTGGAACAATTTCTGAAATTGAAACCGGTTGAGTTCAATGGGGAACCCGATGTAAGGAAGGCCGAGCTATGGATTGAGTCGATGGAGAAAATTTATGATGTCTTTGGTTGCACCGATGAAGACAAGGTCCGGTTTGCGGCTTATAAACTTGTGGGGGCCGCCGAGCACTGGTGGAAGGGTGTTAAAGCTACTTGGGATGATACTCGCACCGTGTATGCATGGGAATTGTTTGTGCGAAAGTTCAAGGAGCATTTCATTCCGGTAGTGGATCAAAACCGAAAGGAGATCGAGCTGCTCAACCTGGAGCAAGGTTTGTTGTCTATAGCTCAGTACTCAGCTAAGTTCACAGAATTAGCCCGGTATTGTGACTATCTTGTGCGGACCGAGGAGCAGAGAGCTATGAGATTCATCCGGGGTTTGAAGACTTCTATTCGGACTCAGCTTATAGCCCAGAGGATTGTGACATTTCAGGATGCGGTAGACCGGGCATACTTGATCGAGCAAGATATTGGGGAGCATAAGAGGATGACCGAGGTTACAAATACGGGTAAGCAAGTAAGCCATGCTAAATCTCAACCACAACACCGTTCAGATAACCGAGGTAATTTGGGAGCACCATCTCAGTTTAAGGAACAAACCGCGCTAGGGAATCCGGGTACTACTCCGGGGAAACAAGGGAAACAAGGTAGGTGGCTTTGCACGTACTGTCAGAGGGAAGGCCATTTGGAGGATAAGTGTTGGAAGAAGAAAGGAAAATGTATCAATTGTGGTCAACTGGGTCACTTCATAAAAGACTGTCTGAGGTTTAAGGTTCAATCATCAGGAACAGGAACCAGTACTTCACCGGGTCAGAAGAGAGATGCTTCGGGGAACCATAAGGTATAGGGCAGAGTAATTGCGACCAATCAGCACTCACCAGGTAACGGATAAATTTCAGGAGGTATTATTTAGCGTCGTGAGAGCGATCGCGTGCATTATAGGATCATCGCATCTATGTGTTTCTGTGCATTTAGTTGCATTTATTACTTCTGAGTTTCTGACTTATGTGTTGTAGGTGCCTATTCCTATGGAGGAGTTTAGGGTATCTGATGAAGTCGTATGTGCTTATGATGTGCTTAAGTATGATTATGTCTCACCTGCTAATTAGCTATGTTGCTATTACAAGATTTTGATGTTACTATTGCTTTAGTTTATTGTTGAAGGGGGGGATTGATGTATTCTCCATTCCTAAATTCTTAAAACTGTTTGAGACCGTTCCTTTGGGTAGAGTTATACCTATCTTTTCTTAATTGAAATCCGAGTATTTAGTTTCGGTCAATTTGTTGGGTATATTTATCATTCGTAAGATTTTCATTTTCTTCCGAATAGTACCTAATGTTCGAGGAGAAACTTGGGGTTAAATTGCATGGTTGTGGTTCAAGGTTGTAGTACCGATAATTAGATCAATATCTATATTGTAACGGTCGAGTTGTAAAAGTTGTGGATTCAACCGAGGGTTTCTTGTTAAGAGAATTCGTTTCTTTTTAGTACATCTCCGTGAGTACATCGAGATTGATTAGTATGGAGGGATGCGTGAATTGTTATGGGTAATCAGTGTATGGTGGAATGTATAATTGATAATGGTGGTAAGCGTGTTAAATTAGAAAGGACTAATAAGTACATTTTGGGAGAGTAACAATTTCTCGATCTATGTTAAAGGCATTTTGAATTTTGGTTAGATAGTGGTTCTATGACCCTAAATCTCTCCTTGGTGGCGTTTCGCGATTTGGACCAAGAGTATGTGAAGAAAGTCGAGTATCAATATTTGGGCATAATTAAAGAATATTGTGATTTGGTAATGGAGCTATTGGAATGAGGCTAGCTAATTAGTTTATGATTTTGGTAGTACCATTGAGCCTAAGTATCATTAGGTTAATAAATGTATGCGTGAGAGACTAACTTGGGTTAGCTATTGAGGATTTGAGATTTGTTGATTTCCTTGGGTTTATGAGAACGGATTATAATTTAAATGGGAGTTAGAGAAAAAAAAAAAAAACTTTTGAAGAGGAAATTTGGATCGTTATGCAGACTATTGAGTATATTGAATGGTTTAGGGTTCAAGACCACATTAATGAAGGGATGAGAGTATAGCATAGATTAAGTGGACACTTTGTACGAGAAATTTTGGGGTTGTATGTTACTATTAATTTAAGGTGTTGACTCAAAGTGAAAACACTATAATAGTAATTCATAGAGATGTAGCCATTTCGATGAATATTGTGGAAATAGAAATTTCTTTAGCCTTTTTATATTTTAAAAGCTAATTAGGCTCGGGATGGTGATATTTTGAATTTCTGGGGAATACTACTAAGTATGCGATTTACAAAAAGGAACACCTTTGCAGTGTAATTAAGGTTATGAATAAGGTGAGCTTGGGATATCTCGAGAGTTATGTTTGGAAGCAATTGGGATTCTCCAATTTTGATTGTGGGTTCAAATCAGTAGTGAAGGTTATGATTGAAGGAAGTTATGTGCGAGAGGTCGTAGTATCGTGAACATTATTTAAGGTTACTACGTGGTGGTTTGGAATGGACAATTGAGGAAGTTGAGAAATGGCGGAACTATCGTATCCGTAGCTATTTGGTCTTTCGGGTAAGTCTCGTTAAAATTCGGGTCGAAATTTCTTTAAGGGGGAGTGAATGTCACGACCCGAAATCTAGGCTTTATTTTATTAGTAATTAAATGATTTTTATTTAATTATTTGCTTGTTTATTTATTTAAATTATTATTTATTTAAATAATTATGTGTGCATTTTATGTGTCCTAATATTATGCTTAGCATTTTATTTGGGTCATTTGGGTTAGTGTGGTTTTGTTGGGTCTTAATTGTTAGTAGGGAGTGTAATATTTGTGTGTAGTGTGAGAGAGGGGCCTAAGTGTAAGTTTTTGAATTATTTCCCCCTACTCCCCTCACCTCCCTCACCTCCTCCCTCACTCTCACCATCTTCCAGCCCATCTCCCTCTCTCTCTAGCTATTGGGGTAAGTTTTCTTTCTCTCCTTCTCTCTTCATTTACTTCCTCTTCCTCTCATAATCTCTCATTTTATAAAACATGAAATGTGTTTAGATCGTCGATAGGATCGCGTAGAACAAAAAAGAATTGAATTCCGTCATCTTTGAGAATTTTCAAGTAAGTTACTTTTCCCCCATTTTGATGCTAAAATGTTCATATTATGTTTAGATAATGCTTAATGTGTTATATTTGAAGTTTGGTTGGGTTTTGAATTTGTTTGGAATTTATTTGAGTTTTTGGTTAAATATGGTGAAATCTTGAATGTTGGTTTTGATTCTTGAATTTGGTTGATAAAGGATGTTGTTAAGATCCCCTTTCTAGTTAAATGATGTTTGGGTACCTTAGAAACCTTGTTGGGAGTGTTGATTTTGAGTGTTATGTAAATGGTATGAAAATGATAAGGAGATTTGAAGAACCCAGCTGGGAATTCTTCCCAGCCCGTAGACCAGGCGCCCGCCTGCCCCTGCCCAGGCGCCCGCCTACTCCCACTTTTTCTAGCGCCTGACCTTCTGTCCATTCAGGCGCCCGCCCGCCCCCTACCAGGCGCCCGCCCGCCCCCTGGTTCAGGATTCTCCCTTTTTTGCTTGGGTTAGGACTTAGGGCCTAAATAGTTTAAGTTTATTTCTTCAAATTAACTTAAGATAACACCGTGGAGCACTTTAGTAATTAAAATTGGTTCCTTGTGAACAATAGTGTTATGTAATTTGATCAAGTATTGTTTGGACATCCTGTGATGTGTTCGTGTTTGTTCCAACCGATTTGAATTCCGCGTAAGACTTGGTCTAGGTTTTAGGCGATGTTCTATAGTGCCTAGAAGATTGCTATTGAACACCAAGGTGTAGGGTTTAGTCCTGGCGGGATCATGTTCTAATAAGGGTAACCTTTCGGATTTGTTTGGGGTGTTTAGAATGGGTTCGTTATGAACGGAGATAAAGCGTGAATTGGCAATTGGGTACCTACGGTTTGATTAACCTTAAGATGTATTCATTCGGATTTCTTATTTGGAATTCCAGGTGTGATGAGATGGTTGAGTTCATAGTCCTAGTATATCTTTATGAGTAAATATTTAGGAACAATTGGGTAATAGTCATTGTGCTAATTGTGAGCGACCGTTTGGGTTGTGCTCTTTATGAGTAACTTGTGAGTATCATCTTTAGGATGTATTTGGTGCGTGCCTTATCTGGGAATCATTATGTTTTACTGGTCAATGTTGTTGGACTCTTTTATGAGAAACTCCTTGTGTTTAATGTTGTGGAACTCTTCTTGAGTAATCGTTTGCATCTTTTATGGTGATTAATTGGTATGGTTCCCTACTTTGGAATCCTTAGTTGTTTACCGTGCTAGTATTTTATTACTTAGCATTTATTTGAAAGTCCAGCTGGTTATTTGTGTATCGAGTCAGGCAATGGATAATGCTATAATGGCACAAGCCAAGTCCAGTATAGCATCGCCCATTGGTCCTTCTGTCCTCATCCAGATTGGCCTTGGTTGGGATGAGCTAGCTCCGTTGTGGGTATTCTAGCTAATCGTTTTGGAGCATGACTTTGTGGCTTGGCTCCCGCCCCTTGTGGCACTTGATCATTGTTATTGTTCCGGTACCGGGTTTCTCTTCAGCTTTTATGCTACTATGAAGATGGTTTGTTTGATTGATGGGTTGATTGGTCGCTTCTGACCGGGGAATTCTCTTCAGCTTTCATGCTATTATGAAGATGATGATTTGTTGGTTATTGAAGCTGCGCAGTGACCTTTATTTGGTTATCAGTTGGGAAACCTTGGCTAATATCCTTTGTTATGTGTTTACTTTCCGCTGCTATCTGTTGACTGTTAATTGTTTCATGCTATGTGATATTTATCATTGTTTATTGCTTATTGCATTATAGCATGTCATGTAGTTGCATTAGTAACTTACTGAGATTTTATCTCACCCCGTTTATTTCCATCCTTGTTTTTCCTTAACCCCCCCCCCAGGAGGAAAAGGATTAGGATTCGCGGATCGAGGAGGACGTCGAGAGGATTGAGATTTTGGGGCAGGTTGTATTGGATCGGTTTACATTATTTAAATGTATAACCTTTTTGGGATAGTTTTACCTGTATTGACGTCATTAAGAATTGTATATTTTATTCTTTTGGTATAAGCTGTGGAGCTTACGTTAGATGCACTTGTTGATTTAAACTTGGATTTGTAAAACCTTGTGTTATCATCTTTTGGTTCAAAATGGGATTTTTAACTTCTATAATTTATAGTTTTGGTTTTAAGTCGACGTCCAGCTCGCGATCTCGGACCCGCGGGGTTCGGGTTCGCGACAGTTGGTATCAGAGCTATGGCATTAGCTCTAAGTATATGTATAGGTGGATTAGTATGACCTAGGAGGGTAGTGTGTTCGGAGTGAGTAACAATTGTTGTTTTATGCAGGTACTTGTTTGAAATGGCTCGAAGGAGAAGTAGTGAAAGTAATACCGGTAATGCAAATCAGAATGAAACAAGGGATGAAGCCCGTGCAATGTTTCAGGGCATGTTTGAGGCGGCCATGAAGGCCATACATGATCAAGGTCCGAGGGTAGAACAAGCAGCACCACCCCGCTATGGATTGGAACAATTTCTGAAATTGAAACCGGTTGAGTTCAATGGGGAACCCGATGTAAGGAAGGCCGAGCTATGGATTGAGTCGATGGAGAAAATTTATGATGTCTTTGGTTGCACCGATGAAGACAAGGTCCGGTTTGCGGCTTATAAACTTGTGGGGGCCGCCGAGCACTGGTGGAAGGGTGTTAAAGCTACTTGGGATGATACTCGCACCGTGTATGCATGGGAATTGTTTGTGCGAAAGTTCAAGGAGCATTTCATTCCGGTAGTGGATCAAAACCGAAAGGAGATCGAGCTGCTCAACCTGGAGCAAGGTTTGTTGTCTATAGCTCAGTACTCAGCTAAGTTCACAGAATTAGCCCGGTATTGTGACTATCTTGTGCGGACCGAGGAGCAGAGAGCTATGAGATTCATCCGGGGTTTGAAGACTTCTATTCGGACTCAGCTTATAGCCCAGAGGATTGTGACATTTCAGGATGCGGTAGACCGGGCATACTTGATCGAGCAAGATATTGGGGAGCATAAGAGGATGACCGAGGTTACAAATACGGGTAAGCAAGTAAGCCATGCTAAATCTCAACCACAACACCGTTCAGATAACCGAGGTAATTTGGGAGCACCATCTCAGTTTAAGGAACAAACCGCGCTAGGGAATCCGGGTACTACTCCGGGGAAACAAGGGAAACAAGGTAGGTGGCTTTGCACGTACTGTCAGAGGGAAGGCCATTTGGAGGATAAGTGTTGGAAGAAGAAAGGAAAATGTATCAATTGTGGTCAACTGGGTCACTTCATAAAAGACTGTCTGAGGTTTAAGGTTCAATCATCAGGAACAGGAACCAGTACTTCACCGGGTCAGAAGAGAGATGCTTCGGGGAACCATAAGGTATAGGGCAGAGTAATTGCGACCAATCAGCACTCACCAGGTAACGGATAAATTTCAGGAGGTATTATTTAGCGTCGTGAGAGCGATCGCGTGCATTATAGGATCATCGCATCTATGTGTTTCTGTGCATTTAGTTGCATTTATTACTTCTGAGTTTCTGACTTATGTGTTGTAGGTGCCTATTCCTATGGAGGAGTTTAGGGTATCTGATGAAGTCGTATGTGCTTATGATGTGCTTAAGTATGATTATGTCTCACCTGCTAATTAGCTATGTTGCTATTACAAGATTTTGATGTTACTATTGCTTTAGTTTATTGTTGAAGGGGGGGATTGATGTATTCTCCATTCCTAAATTCTTAAAACTGTTTGAGACCGTTCCTTTGGGTAGAGTTATACCTATCTTTTCTTAATTGAAATCCGAGTATTTAGTTTCGGTCAATTTGTTGGGTATATTTATCATTCGTAAGATTTTCATTTTCTTCCGAATAGTACCTAATGTTCGAGGAGAAACTTGGGGTTAAATTGCATGGTTGTGGTTCAAGGTTGTAGTACCGATAATTAGATCAATATCTATATTGTAACGGTCGAGTTGTAAAAGTTGTGGATTCAACCGAGGGTTTCTTGTTAAGAGAATTCGTTTCTTTTTAGTACATCTCCGTGAGTACATCGAGATTGATTAGTATGGAGGGATGCGTGAATTGTTATGGGTAATCAGTGTATGGTGGAATGTATAATTGATAATGGTGGTAAGCGTGTTAAATTAGAAAGGACTAATAAGTACATTTTGGGAGAGTAACAATTTCTCGATCTATGTTAAAGGCATTTTGAATTTTGGTTAGATAGTGGTTCTATGACCCTAAATCTCTCCTTGGTGGCGTTTCGCGATTTGGACCAAGAGTATGTGAAGAAAGTCGAGTATCAATATTTGGGCATAATTAAAGAATATTGTGATTTGGTAATGGAGCTATTGGAATGAGGCTAGCTAATTAGTTTATGATTTTGGTAGTACCATTGAGCCTAAGTATCATTAGGTTAATAAATGTATGCGTGAGAGACTAACTTGGGTTAGCTATTGAGGATTTGAGATTTGTTGATTTCCTTGGGTTTATGAGAACGGATTATAATTTAAATGGGAGTTAGAGAAAAAAAAAAAAAAACTTTTGAAGAGGAAATTTGGATCGTTATGCAGACTATTGAGTATATTGAATGGTTTAGGGTTCAAGACCACATTAATGAAGGGATGAGAGTATAGCATAGATTAAGTGGACACTTTGTACGAGAAATTTTGGGGTTGTATGTTACTATTAATTTAAGGTGTTGACTCAAAGTGAAAACACTATAATAGTAATTCATAGAGATGTAGCCATTTCGATGAATATTGTGGAAATAGAAATTTCTTTAGCCTTTTTATATTTTAAAAGCTAATTAGGCTCGGGATGGTGATATTTTGAATTTCTGGGGAATACTACTAAGTATGCGATTTACAAAAAGGAACACCTTTGCAGTGTAATTAAGGTTATGAATAAGGTGAGCTTGGGATATCTCGAGAGTTATGTTTGGAAGCAATTGGGATTCTCCAATTTTGATTGTGGGTTCAAATCAGTAGTGAAGGTTATGATTGAAGGAAGTTATGTGCGAGAGGTCGTAGTATCGTGAACATTATTTAAGGTTACTACGTGGTGGTTTGGAATGGACAATTGAGGAAGTTGAGAAATGGCGGAACTATCGTATCCGTAGCTATTTGGTCTTTCGGGTAAGTCTCGTTAAAATTCGGGTCGAAATTTCTTTAAGGGGGAGTGAATGTCACGACCCGAAATCTAGGCTCTATTTTATTAGTAATTAAATGATTTTTATTTAATTATTTGCTTGTTTATTTATTTAAATTATTATTTATTTAAATAATTATGTGTGCATTTTATGTGTCCTAATATTATGCTTAGCATTTTATTTGGGTCATTTGGGTTAGTGTGGTTTTGTTGGGTCTTAATTGTTAGTAGGGAGTGTAATATTTGTGTGTAGTGTGAGAGAGGGGGCCTAAGTGTAAGTTTTTGAATTATTTCCCCCTACTCCCCTCACCTCCCTCACCTCCTCCCTCACTCTCACCATCTTCCAGCCCATCTCCCTCTCTCTCTAGCTATTGGGGTAAGTTTTCTTTCTCTCCTTCTCTCTTCATTTACTTCCTCTTCCTCTCATAATCTCTCATTTTATAAAACATGAAATGTGTTTAGATCGTCGATAGGATCGCGTAGAACAAAAAAGAATTGAATTCCGTCATCTTTGAGAATTTTCAAGTAAGTTACTTTTCCCCCATTTTGATGCTAAAATGTTCATATTATGTTTAGATAATGCTTAATGTGTTATATTTGAAGTTTGGTTGGGTTTTGAATTTGTTTGGAATTTATTTGAGTTTTTGGTTAAATATGGTGAAATCTTGAATGTTGGTTTTGATTCTTGAATTTGGTTGATAAAGGATGTTGTTAAGATCCCCTTTCTAGTTAAATGATGTTTGGGTACCTTAGAAACCTTGTTGGGAGTGTTGATTTTGAGTGTTATGTAAATGGTATGAAAATGATAAGGAGATTTGAAGAACCCAGCTGGGAATTCTTCCCAGCCCGTAGACCAGGCGCCCGCCTGCCCCTGCCCAGGCGCCCGCCTACTCCCACTTTTTCTAGCGCCTGACCTTCTGTCCATTCAGGCGCCCGCCCGCCCCCTACCAGGCGCCCGCCCGCCCCCTGGTTCAGGATTCTCCCTTTTTTGCTTGGGTTAGGACTTAGGGCCTAAATAGTTTAAGTTTATTTCTTCAAATTAACTTAAGATAACACCGTGGAGCACTTTAGTAATTAAAATTGGTTCCTTGTGAACAATAGTGTTATGTAATTTGATCAAGTATTGTTTGGACATCCTGTGATGTGTTCGTGTTTGTTCCAACCGATTTGAATTCCGCGTAAGACTTGGTCTAGGTTTTAGGCGATGTTCTATAGTGCCTAGAAGATTGCTATTGAACACCAAGGTGTAGGGTTTAGTCCTGGCGGGATCATGTTCTAATAAGGGTAACCTTTCGGATTTGTTTGGGGTGTTTAGAATGGGTTCGTTATGAACGGAGATAAAGCGTGAATTGGCAATTGGGTACCTACGGTTTGATTAACCTTAAGATGTATTCATTCAGATTTCTTATTTGGAATTCCAGGTGTGATGAGATGGTTGAGTTCATAGTCCTAGTATATCTTTATGAGTAAATATTTAGGAACAATTGGGTAATAGTCATTGTGCTAATTGTGAGCGACCGTTTGGGTTGTGCTCTTTATGAGTAACTTGTGAGTATCATCTTTAGGATGTATTTGGTGCGTGCCTTATCTGGGAATCATTATGTTTTACTGGTCAATGTTGTTGGACTCTTTTATGAGAAACTCCTTGTGTTTAATGTTGTGGAACTCTTCTTGAGTAATCGTTTGCATCTTTTATGGTGATTAATTGGTATGGTTCCCTACTTTGGAATCCTTAGTTGTTTACCGTGCTAGTATTTTATTACTTAGCATTTATTTGAAAGTCCAGCTGGTTATTTGTGTATCGAGTCAGGCAATGGATAATGCTATAATGGCACAAGCCAAGTCCAGTATAGCATCGCCCATTGGTCCTTCTGTCCTCATCCAGATTGGCCTTGGTTGGGATGAGCTAGCTCCGTTGTGGGTATTCTAGCTAATCGTTTTGGAGCATGACTTTGTGGCTTGGCTCCCGCCCCTTGTGGCACTTGATCATTGTTATTGTTCCGGTACCGGGTTTCTCTTCAGCTTTTATGCTACTATGAAGATGGTTTGTTTGATTGATGGGTTGATTGGTCGCTTCTGACCGGGGAATTCTCTTCAGCTTTCATGCTATTATGAAGATGATGATTTGTTGGTTATTGAAGCTGCGCAGTGACCTTTATTTGGTTATCAGTTGGGAAACCTTGGCTAATATCCTTTGTTATGTGTTTACTTTCCGCTGCTATCTGTTGACTGTTAATTGTTTCATGCTATGTGATATTTATCATTGTTTATTGCTTATTGCATTATAGCATGTCATGTAGTTGCATTAGTAACTTACTGAGATTTTATCTCACCCCGTTTATTTCCATCCTTGTTTTTCCTTAACCCCCCCCCAGGAGGAAAAGGATTAGGATTCGCGGATCGAGGAGGACGTCGAGAGGATTGAGATTTTGGGGCAGGTTGTATTGGATCGGTTTACATTATTTAAATGTATAACCTTTTTGGGATAGTTTTACCTGTATTGACGTCATTAAGAATTGTATATTTTATTCTTTTGGTATAAGCTGTGGAGCTTACGTTAGATGCACTTGTTGATTTAAACTTGGATTTGTAAAACCTTGTGTTATCATCTTTTGGTTCAAAATGGGATTTTTAACTTCTATAATTTATAGTTTTGGTTTTAAGTCGACGTCCAGCTCGCGATCTCGGACCCGCGGGGTTCGGGTTCGCGACAGTTGGTATCAGAGCTATGGCATTAGCTCTAAGTATATGTATAGGTGGATTAGTATGACCTAGGAGGGTAGTGTGTTCGGAGTGAGTAACAATTGTTGTTTTATGCAGGTACTTGTTTGAAATGGCTCGAAGGAGAAGTAGTGAAAGTAATACCGGTAATGCAAATCAGAATGAAACAAGGGATGAAGCCCGTGCAATGTTTCAGGGCATGTTTGAGGCGGCCATGAAGGCCATACATGATCAAGGTCCGAGGGTAGAACAAGCAGCACCACCCCGCTATGGATTGGAACAATTTCTGAAATTGAAACCGGTTGAGTTCAATGGGGAACCCGATGTAAGGAAGGCCGAGCTATGGATTGAGTCGATGGAGAAAATTTATGATGTCTTTGGTTGCACCGATGAAGACAAGGTCCGGTTTGCGGCTTATAAACTTGTGGGGGCCGCCGAGCACTGGTGGAAGGGTGTTAAAGCTACTTGGGATGATACTCGCACCGTGTATGCATGGGAATTGTTTGTGCGAAAGTTCAAGGAGCATTTCATTCCGGTAGTGGATCAAAACCGAAAGGAGATCGAGCTGCTCAACCTGGAGCAAGGTTTGTTGTCTATAGCTCAGTACTCAGCTAAGTTCACAGAATTAGCCCGGTATTGTGACTATCTTGTGCGGACCGAGGAGCAGAGAGCTATGAGATTCATCCGGGGTTTGAAGACTTCTATTCGGACTCAGCTTATAGCCCAGAGGATTGTGACATTTCAGGATGCGGTAGACCGGGCATACTTGATCGAGCAAGATATTGGGGAGCATAAGAGGATGACCGAGGTTACAAATACGGGTAAGCAATTAAGCCATGCTAAATCTCAACCACAACACCGTTCAGATAACCGAGGTAATTTGGGAGCACCATCTCAGTTTAAGGAACAAACCGCGCTAGGGAATCCGGGTACTACTCCGGGGAAACAAGGGAAACAAGGTAGGTGGCTTTGCACGTACTGTCAGAGGGAAGGCCATTTGGAGGATAAGTGTTGGAAGAAGCAAGGAAAATGTATCAATTGTGGTCAACTGGGTCACTTCATAAAAGACTGTCTGAGGTTTAAGGTTCAATCATCAGGAACAGGAACCAGTACTTCACCGGGTCAGAAGAGAGATGCTTCGGGGAACCATAAGGTATAGGGCAGAGTAATTGCGACCAATCAGCACTCACCAGGTAACGGATAAATTTCAGGAGGTATTATTTAGCGTCGTGAGAGCGATCGCGTGCATTATAGGATCATCGCATCTATGTGTTTCTGTGCATTTAGTTGCATTTATTACTTCTGAGTTTCTGACTTATGTGTTGTAGGTGCCTATTCCTATGGAGGAGTTTAGGGTATCTGATGAAGTCGTATGTGCTTATGATGTGCTTAAGTATGATTATGTCTCACCTGCTAATTAGCTATGTTGCTATTACAAGATTTTGATGTTACTATTGCTTTAGTTTATTGTTGAAGGGGGGGATTGATGTATTCTCCATTCCTAAATTCTTAAAACTGTTTGAGACCGTTCCTTTGGGTAGAGTTATACCTATCTTTTCTTAATTGAAATCCGAGTATTTAGTTTCGGTCAATTTGTTGGGTATATTTATCATTCGTAAGATTTTCATTTTCTTCCGAATAGTACCTAATGTTCGAGGAGAAACTTGGGGTTAAATTGCATGGTTGTGGTTCAAGGTTGTAGTACCGATAATTAGATCAATATCTATATTGTAACGGTCGAGTTGTAAAAGTTGTGGATTCAACCGAGGGTTTCTTGTTAAGAGAATTCGTTTCTTTTTAGTACATCTCCGTGAGTACATCGAGATTGATTAGTATGGAGGGATGCGTGAATTGTTATGGGTAATCAGTGTATGGTGGAATGTATAATTGATAATGGTGGTAAGCGTGTTAAATTAGAAAGGACTAATAAGTACATTTTGGGAGAGTAACAATTTCTCGATCTATGTTAAAGGCATTTTGAATTTTGGTTAGATAGTGGTTCTATGACCCTAAATCTCTCCTTGGTGGCGTTTCGCGATTTGGACCAAGAGTATGTGAAGAAAGTCGAGTATCAATATTTGGGCATAATTAAAGAATATTGTGATTTGGTAATGGAGCTATTGGAATGAGGCTAGCTAATTAGTTTATGATTTTGGTAGTACCATTGAGCCTAAGTATCATTAGGTTAATAAATGTATGCGTGAGAGACTAACTTGGGTTAGCTATTGAGGATTTGAGATTTGTTGATTTCCTTGGGTTTATGAGAACGGATTATAATTTAAATGGGAGTTAGAGAAAAAAAAAAAAAAACTTTTGAAGAGGAAATTTGGATCGTTATGCAGACTATTGAGTATATTGAATGGTTTAGGGTTCAAGACCAGATTAATGAAGGGATGAGAGTATAGCATAGATTAAGTGGACACTTTGTACGAGAAATTTTGGGGTTGTATGTTACTATTAATTTAAGGTGTTGACTCAAAGTGAAAACACTATAATAGTAATTCATAGAGATGTAGCCATTTCGATGAATATTGTGGAAATAGAAATTTCTTTAGCCTTTTTATATTTTAAAAGCTAATTAGGCTCGGGATGGTGATATTTTGAATTTCTGGGGAATACTACTAAGTATGCGATTTACAAAAGGGAACACCTTTGCAGTGTAATTAAGGTTATGAATAAGGTGAGCTTGGGATATCTCGAGAGTTATGTTTGGAAGCAATTGGGATTCTCCAATTTTGATTGTGGGTTCAAATCAGTAGTGAAGGTTATGATTGAAGGAAGTTATGTGCGAGAGGTCGTAGTATCGTGAACATTATTTAAGGTTACTACGTGGTGGTCTGGAATGGACAATTGAGGAAGTTGAGAAATGGCGGAACTATCGTATCCGTAGCTATTTGGTCTTTCGGGTAAGTCTCGTTAAAATTCGGGTCGAAATTTCTTTAAGGGGGAGTGAATGTCACGACCCGAAATCTAGGCTCTATTTTATTAGTAATTAAATGATTTTTATTTAATTATTTGCTTGTTTATTTATTTAAATTATTATTTATTTAAATAATTATGTGTGCATTTTATGTGTCCTAATATTATGCTTAGCATTTTATTTGGGTCATTTGGGTTAGTGTGGTTTTGTTGGGTCTTAATTGTTAGTAGGGAGTGTAATATTTGTGTGTAGTGTGAGAGAGGGGCCTAAGTGTAAGTTTTTGAATTATTTCCCCCTACTCCCCTCACCTCCCTCACCTCCTCCCTCACTCTCACCATCTTCCAGCCCATCTCCCTCTCTCTCTAGCTATTGGGGTAAGTTTTCTTTCTCTCCTTCTCTCTTCATTTACTTCCTCTTCCTCTCATAATCTCTCATTTTATAAAACATGAAATGTGTTTAGATCGTCGATAGGATCGCGTAGAACAAAAAAGAATTGAATTCCGTCATCTTTGAGAATTTTCAAGTAAGTTACTTTTCCCCCATTTTGATGCTAAAATGTTCATATTATGTTTAGATAATGCTTAATGTGTTATATTTGAAGTTTGGTTGGGTTTTGAATTTGTTTGGAATTTATTTGAGTTTTTGGTTAAATATGGTGAAATCTTGAATGTTGGTTTTGATTCTTGAATTTGGTTGATAAAGGATGTTGTTAAGATCCCCTTTCTAGTTAAATGATGTTTGGGTACCTTAGAAACCTTGTTGGGAGTGTTGATTTTGAGTGTTATGTAAATGGTATGAAAATGATAAGGAGATTTGAAGAACCCAGCTGGGAATTCTTCCCAGCCCGTAGACCAGGCGCCCGCCTGCCCCTGCCCAGGCGCCCGCCTACTCCCACTTTTTCTAGCGCCTGACCTTCTGTCCATTCAGGCGCCCGCCCGCCCCCTACCAGGCGCCCGCCCGCCCCCTGGTTCAGGATTCTCCCTTTTTTGCTTGGGTTAGGACTTAGGGCCTAAATAGTTTAAGTTTATTTCTTCAAATTAACTTAAGATAACACCGTGGAGCACTTTAGTAATTAAAATTGGTTCCTTGTGAACAATAGTGTTATGTAATTTGATCAAGTATTGTTTGGACATCCTGTGATGTGTTCGTGTTTGTTCCAACCGATTTGAATTCCGCGTAAGACTTGGTCTAGGTTTTAGGAGATGTTCTATAGTGCCTAGAAGATTGCTATTGAACACCAAGGTGTAGGGTTTAGTCCTGGCGGGATCATGTTCTAATAAGGGTAACCTTTCGGATTTGTTTGGGGTGTTTAGAATGGGTTCGTTATGAACGGAGATAAAGCGTGAATTGGCAATTGGGTACCTACGGTTTGATTAACCTTAAGATGTATTCATTCGGATTTCTTATTTGGAATTCCAGGTGTGATGAGATGGTTGAGTTCATAGTCCTAGTATATCTTTATGAGTAAATATTTAGGAACAATTGGGTAATAGTCATTGTGCTAATTGTGAGCGACCGTTTGGGTTGTGCTCTTTTTGAGTAACTTGTGAGTATCATCTTTAGGATGTATTTAGTGCGTGCCTTATCTGGGAATCATTATGTTTTACTGGTCAATGTTATTGGACTCTTTTATGAGAAACTCCTTGTGTTTAATGTTGTGGAACTCTTCTTGAGTAATCGTTTGCATCTTTTATGGTGATTAATTGGTATGGTTCCCTACTTTGGAATCCTTAGTTGTTTACCGTGCTAGTATTTTATTACTTAGAATTTATTTGAAAGTCCAGCTGGTTATTTGTGTATCGAGTCAGGCAATTGATAATGCTATATTGGCACAAGCCAAGTCCAGTATAGCATCGCCCATTGGTCCTTCTGTCCTCATCCAGATTGGCCTTGGTTGGGATGAGCTAGCTCCGTTGTGGGTATTCTAGCTAATCGTTTTGGAGTATGACTTTGTGGCATGGCTCCCGCCCCTTGTGGCACTTGATCATTGTTATTGTTCCGGTACCGGGTTTCTCTTCAGCTTTTATGCTACTATGAAGATGGTTTGTTTGATTGATGGGTTGATTGGTCGCTTCTGACCGGGGAATTCTCTTCAGCTTGTATGCTATTATGAAGATGATGATTTGTTGGTTATTGATGCTGCGCAGCGACCTTTATTTGGTTATCAGTTGGGAAACCTTGGCTAATATCCTTTGTTATGTGTTTACTTTCCGCTGCTATCTGTTGACTGTTAATTGTTTCATGCTATGTGATATTTATCATTGTTTATTGCTTATTGCATTATATCATGTCATGTAGTTGCATTAGTAACTTACTGAGATTTTATCTCACCCCGTTTATTTCCATCCTTGTTTTTCCTTAACCCCCCCCCAGGAGGAAAAGGATTAGGATTCGCGGATCGAGGAGGACGTCGAGAGGATTGAGATTTTGGGGCAGGTTGTATTGGATCGGTTTACATTATTTAAATGTATAACCTTTTTGGGATAGTTTTACCTGTATTGACGTCATTAAGAATTGTATATTTTATTCTTTTGGTATAAGCTGTGGAGCTTACGTTAGATGCACTTGTTGATTTAAACTTGGATTTGTAAAACCTTGTGTTATCATCTTTTGGTTCAAAATGGGATTTTTAACTTCTATAATTTATAGTTTTGGTTTTAAGTCGACGTCCAGCTCGCGATCTCGGACCCGCGGGGTTCGGGGTCGCGACAAGGAAGCCCAGAATAATTCCAGAAATTCCCTTGAGGTCCTTCGACCCTAAATTCCAATACATTCCTTTTATTTAAGATTCGTTCTATTGTGTGTGACCCTCTAGGATTATACTAAGTTGGCAATGGGCTCAAACATGATCCCATAAGATATGATTAGGTTCTAGCAAACCGTCATACCTACCCAAATAGTATAACTAGATACAAGTTCGCATTCCTTTAGAATATGTCACAATCCCTTTGTCCACGATGTCATTGAACACAAGTCATGGTCAAACAGTCAACTTGTTTTGTTCAATACTTTCTCGATTCCGAATATGTTGATAATCCAAATGACATTGATCCAATCAATTCATTTGAGTCCGGCCGAACATTTCATCAACATCATTCCTACGAGAGGCCCAAGCTTGACATCTCTCCGTGGAGGGACAAATCCATTCAGCTTATTATTCTTCCCAACGGGAATCCGATTATGCCAATTATACCCTTTATAACTACCGTGTTAAGGCAGCGTTTGAATATGTCAAACACAATGTTCATCAAGTGGAAGACTATAATAACTTCATGTCTAAGGATTCAAATGACATAACTAATATGAGATATATGTACGACATAGACCATGACATAAATCTCATACAGCGGGTCATGTCCAGTACCTTGTTCCAAACAAGTACCCATAAATCTAACATGATAATCTCATGATCATTTAGCCTTTATACTAGTGCTTAACAAGTACTAGGGACGGGGATTATTATAAGTAAACATGAACAACAATAATAATCAAAACATCTCTTTTATTGATATGAAATAAATGATAACAATTACAACGTTTATTAAACGTGCCTAGGGCACCACTACCAACAATCTCCCACTTGCCCTAGGCCCAATCTCCCATGTATCTAATACCCATGGACCTAACATGACCATCATGTTTAGCTTGTGGAAGTCCCTTTGTTAGCGGGTCCGCAACATTGTCATCAGTAGGTACTCTGCATATATTTACGTCTCCCCTATCAACGATCTCTCGAATGATATGAAAACGCCTAAGTATGTGTTTGGATTTCTGATGTGCTCTTGGTTCCTTTGCTTGAGCAATAGCACCATTATTATCGCAATAAAGGTCTATTGGATTAGCAATGCTAGGAACCACTTCAAGTTCAGTTATGAACTTCGTAATCCAAACAGCTTCCTTTGCAGCATCCGATGCAGCAATATACTCAGCTTCTGTTGTAGAATCAGCGGTTGTACTTTGCTTGGAACTCTTCCAGCTTACAGCTCCACCATTTAACATAAACACAAAACCCGATTGCGATCGGCTATCATCTTTGTCGGTTTGGAAGCTTGCATCCGTGTAAGCATTTACAACGAGATCATCTTCCATTCCTCCATAGACCAAAAACGAGTCTTTAGTTCTTCTCAAGTACTTAAGAATCGCTTTTACAGCTATCCAGTGATTTTCGCCAGGGTCGGATTGGTATCTACTTGTCATGCTCAAAGCATAAGATACATCCGGCCTAGTACAAATCATGGCATACATGATGGACCCAATTGCCGAAGCATATGGAACATCATTCATTTTCTCACGCTCATCGTTTGTCTTAGGACATTGAGTCTTGCTTAGAGAAACTCCATGTAACACGGGCAAGGTGCCTCTCTTAGAATTTTCCATACGGAATCTTCTAATGACCTTGTCAATGTATGTACTTTGGCTTAAACCAAGTAGCCTCCTTGATCTATCTCTATAGATCTTAATGCCAAGTATATAACCGGCTTCTCCCATATCTTTCACTGCGAAGCACTTTCCTAACCAAGTCTTCACAGACTGAAGTGTAGGAATGTCGTTTCCAATGAGTAATATGTCATCCACGTATAAAAGAAGGAATAGCACTATGCTCCCACTAATCTTCTTGTATACACAAGGCTCATCTTCGTTCTTGATGAAACCAAACTCTTTGACCGATTCATCAAAACGGAGATTTCAACTCCTTGAAGCTTGCTTCAATCCATAGATGGATCTTTGCAATTTGCATACCTTAGAATCTTGTTCAAAACCTTCTGGTTGTGTCATATACACATCCTCTTGGAGTTTTCCATTCAGGAAAGCGGTTTTGACGTCCATCTGCCATATTTCATAGTCATGATATGCGGCAATGGCAAGCAAAATTCTTATAGACTTGATCATTGCTACGGGTGAAAAGGTCTCATCATAGTCAATACCATGAACTTGCCTATAACCCTTCGCTACAAGCCTAGCTTTGTAAGTATGCACCTTCCCATCCATGTCAGTCTTCTTCTTGAAGACCCATTTGCATCCTATGGTTTTTACACCTTCGGGCGCATCAATCAAATTCCAAACTTGATTGTCTTGCATGGATTGCAATTCGGATTCCATGGCTCCAAGCCACTTGTCCGAATCAGGAGAAGACATCGCCTCTTGGTAGGTTGACGGTTCATCATTCTCAATGATTTCTACCTCATTACTATTCGTTACGAGAAATCCATATCTCTCGGGCTCGGATCGTAACCTACTAGATCTGTGAGTTGCTTGTGTATTTTGAACAGGTTCCACAACTCCTTGTGGTTCTTGTTCTTGTTCCACTATTGGTTCAATGTTATTTTCTGGGTCTCGAATTTCTTCAAGATTTATTTTACTCCCACTGATTTCTTTGGAGAGAAACTCTTTCTCTAGAAAGACACCAGTTCGGGCAACAAACACTTTGTTGTCCTCACGGTTGTAAAAGTAATATCCTCTAGTTTCCTTAGGATATCCCACGAAAATACATTTATCAGATTTGTGTGCAAGTTTGTCTGAGACAAGTCTTTTGACATAAGCTTCGCAACCCCAAATCTTCATGAAAGACAGACAATGCTTCTTTCCGATCCATATCTCATATGGAGTCTTTTGAACCGATTTAGTTGGAACACGATTTAGTGTGAAAGCAACGGTTTCTAGGGCGTAACCCCAAAAGGATATTGGAAGATCAACTTGACTCATCATTGATCGAACCATGTCTAACAAAGTCCGATTTCTCCTCTCGAACACACCATTCTATTGTGGCGTTCCGGGTGGAGTCAATTGTGAAACTATTCCACAATTCTTTAGATGATCATCAAATTCTTGACTTAAGTATTCTCCACCTCGATCTGATCGAAGTGCCTTAATACTTTTGCCAAGTTGTTTTTCTACTTCATTTTGAAATATTCTAAATATCTCAAATGCTTCACTTTTATGTTTTCATTAGGTAAACATACCCAAATCTACTATAATCATCAGTGAAGGTTATGAAGTATTGAAATCCTCCCCTAGCATTGCTACTTAATGGTCCGCATACATCGGAATGTATCAACCCCAATAAGTCGCTTGCCCTTTCACCCAACTTGGTAAAAGGTGTTTTAGTCATTTTTCCAAGAAGACACGACTCACAAGTATCATATGACTCGAGGTCACATGAACCTAAAAGTCCGTCCCCATGGAGTTTTGAGATACGCTTCTCATTAATATGACTAAGACGGCAATGCCATAAATAGGTATGATTTACATCATTAGGTTTAGATTTCTTATTTACATGATAGACATTGTCATTATTTTCATTCTTGACATCCAAGATATAAAGGCCATTAAATGAATTACCAATACCATAAAGCACATCATTTAAATAAATAGAAAATTTCTTATTCTCAATAAGAAACTTAAAACCTTCATTATCCAAACAAGAAATTGAAATAATATTTATGCTTAAATTCGGAACATAATAACAATTGTTCAAAACAAGAATTAATCCGGAAGGTAAAGTGACTTCATAAGTCCCTACGGCTAATGCAGCAACTCTTGCTCCATTCCCCACGCGTAGATCTACTTCACCTTCTTTAAGCAGTCTCCTATTCTTTAGTCCCTGCACATTTAGACAAATGTGAGAACCACATCCGGTATCCAATACCCAAGAATCAGTGGTAGAAAGGAGAATATCTATCATATAGATACCTGAAGTCGACGCAGCCTTGCTGCTCTTCTTCTTCTTTTGCTCTTCCAAGAAAGCCTTGCAATTACGTTTCCAATGACCAATTTCTTGACAATGGAAACAGATTGCATCCTTTTGTGAATCGGGTTTTGCCTCAGAAGCCTTGGCAACCTTTGCCTTGCTTATTTTGGGTTTGACAACTTTCTTACCCTTTCCTTTGGCACTAGCCTTCTTCCCATCATGAACCAAGAGCACGGGAGAACCTTTCTCCACAATTTTCATCTCTGCAGTTTTAAGCATCCCATGCAACTCAGAGAGATTCTTATCCATTCCATGCATGTTATAATTCATCACAAACTGATTATAACTTTTAGGCAATGAATTAAGAATGAGATCCGTGGCTAGCTCCAATGGGATTGGATAGCCAAGTTTCTCAAGGTGCTCTACATAACCTTTCATTTTAAGAAAGTGAGGACTCACTTGTTGCCCTTCATTCATTTTACAAGTAGTGAATGCAACAATGGTCTTGTACCTCTCTTGCCTAGCTTGCTCTTGAAACATGGTTCTCAACTCCACGCCTATCTCATAGGCTTCCAAATGTTCCAAACTTTGTTGGAGTTTTGAACACATAGCATCAAGCATGAGACAACTTACATCTCTAGAATCATTACAATGTTTCTTGTAATTGTCCCTTTCTACCCTAGGGGCAGTAGGCGGTGGTTCAGCAGGGAGAGGCCCATCGAGAATGTACAACTTATCTTCTTGCCTAAGAACGATTCTTATGCTACGGATCCAATCCATAAAGTTTGTACCATTCTCTTCGAGCTTATCCTTCTCAAGGATCGATCGCAACGACATTGATTGAGTGTTATTAGTCATTATCTACAAATATGCAAAATTTCCAAAATTTAATAAGTACCGGTTTTCATTAAAGAGATAAACAATGTATTTTTCCAAGCAAATACTCCCACTAAATTATATAACCTTCTTATACATCCAATGTATAATATAATTTAATTGGGCTAAGATCCAACTTTAATTTAACTTTTGAGTCCACGGAGGCGGACCGCTCAAAAACTAAATTAATTAGGTAGACAATCATGTCAATCATATCCCATATGATTCTTAGATCCTTTTATGAGATTCTTTGAGAAATCCAATTTCAAAAAGCATGTTTAATCTCATCTTTTGCCTAGTCCCAAAACTGTTTTGACGCCTAATTAAGTCCGACCATTTTAAACGCATAGGAACCATTCAATTTAACGCACCTTGCGGAGGCAAGCCCACATTAAATTAATGAACCTCATCTTGCTCATATATGAATAAAATCAATACACTTCGCGGAGGCGAACCCACATCAAAATCACCCATATATAAACAAGTGTTTTAATCATGGCATGGCAAAGAAGGACTTAAAACTTTCTTTGAAGGTTCATCACATATAGTATATAACACATTTATGAGCACATAACATAAACATGTTACACATCAAGTTTAGCCACTAAATTAATATCTATTAATTTAAGCATGATATTTATGTGTCATTAGTTTCTCTATAATTATGAGGATGAGACTATTTCAACTTTGGTTATTATCTCCAAATCAAGACAACAAGAAGTGCGGTCGAACTAAGCCATTAGGCAACCACAATCCCGCACTAATTCAAGAAACCAAGAAAGTAGTCCATGTGGCCGAAACTAAGCAATAGATGGTCTCGATGAATGTAGGCCAATTGCATTCACAATTCCACATGGATCTCCAATCATTGAATCAAGAACTTTGTTTCTCAATTTTAGCAATTATGAACTCTTCATAATTCTAACTTCGTTTTATCTTTGAAACTTTGATTGCGATCAATTTTGGGAAACACAATCTCGATGAATGCAGATTAGCCATCCAAAACTTGAACCAATCTAGGAATCACAAGACTAAAACAAATAGGAAAAATTAAAACCCAAAATCCACACACAAACCAACTACCCAAAACCCATTCCAGATCAGCATGTCTGAAGTGGTCTTGTTACTGGTTTTTGTTGGATTTATCGAAAAATTCCAGAATCAGATTTTGAACAAAAATCAGAACATTCTGGTCTAGCGAGCGCGTGCCTGGTCCAGCACGGGCGGGCGCCTGCAACGCGCGCGCGCCTGGTCCAGCGCGGGCGAGCGCTTGTATTGTCAGAATGGTATAGAATTTTCAAGTTCGAAAAATTTTTGTCTCAAAATTATTTTTCCCCGATTATTAAAACTTTGATCCAATCAAAATTTAACAATCGAAATAATTCAGAATCCACCATAATTTTCATTGCGATTGAATCGTGCGATTAAAGTTGGAAAAACAATAAACCACATAAAATCACAAAACACATAAACATCATATAATCCAATATTCATATCATGCTTGGCACATAAACAATTTATATACACACAACATGATCCAAGTATTGAATTAATCAACATGAACGGGGCTCTGATACCACTGTTGGGTTTCCAAGTAACATGCGCAGCGGAATATAGCAATTAAAATTTTAAGAAACCCAAAGCCATGGATCCGTTCACATGATTAAATCAAATACAACAACATGAATAAAGGATAAACTAACCCTTGATGACTATCAAAGTTTCCTTCGGTCTTGGTGGAGAAACTTGAAGCTTTATCACGAACAAATCACGAACTTTGTAAGATGATAAAATTCACCCTCTAGCGGTATCCACACTTCGAACGAATATCAAAGGAGCTTCTTTGATCTTGGTTGCTAGACCAATATTATGAAACACACTTTCACAATATAATAAAGAACTATATGGAATTTGTTTTGTGAATTATTTTGTTCCTCAATCAATGATATCTTAGAACAAAATAAATTCTCTCTCAAACTCTTTGAGACTTACAAAAGCACTTGTGTCTATGGTCTGGCCGAATTGGGGTTTTTATACACAATTAAGACCTATTCCAAATAGGTAACTTGTGCCAAAAACCTTTCCTAATCGAATTAGGAATTATTCTGCCGCCTAGACTAAGCGCCCGCCCGGTACCACCCGAGCGCCCGCTCATTTGACCAGAAGGTCCAGGCCTATTAGAAATCATTCAGGCGCCCGCCTGGTTCAACCCAAGCGCCCGCTTGGTTGACCAGGAAGCTCAGAATAATTCCAGAAATTCCCTTGAGGTCCTTCGACCCTAAATTCCAATACATTCCTTTTATTTAAGATTAGTTCTATTGTGTGTGACCCTCTAGGATTATACTAAGTTGGAAATGGGCTCAAACATGATCCCATAAGATATGATTAGGTTCTAGCAAACCGTCATACCTACCCAAATAGTATAACTAGATACAAGTTCGCATTCCTTTAGAATATGTCACAATCCCTTTGTCCACGATGTCATTGAACACAAGTCATGGTCAAACAGTCAACTTGTTTTGTTCAATACTTTCTCGATTCCGAATATGTTGATAATCCAAATGACATTGATCCAATCAATTCATTTGAGTCCGGCCGAACATTTCATCAACATCATTCCTACGAGAGGCCCAAGCTTGACATCTCTCCGTGGAGGGACAAATCCATTCAGCTTATTATTCTTCCCAACGGGAATCCAATTATGCCAATCATACCCTTTATAACTACCGTGTTAAGGCAGCGTTTGAATATGTCAAACACAATGTTCATCAAGTGGAAGACTATAATAACTTCATGTCTAAGGATTCAAATGACATAACTAATATGAGATATATGTACGACATAGACCATGACATAAATCTCATACAGCGGGTCATGTCCAGTACCTTGTTCCAAACAAGTACCCATAAATCTAACATGATCATCTCATGATCATTTAGCCTTTATACTAGTGCTTAACAAGTACTAGGGACGGGGATTATTATAAGTAAACATGAACAACAATAATAATCAAAACATCTCTTTTATTGATATGAAATAAATGATAACAATTACAATGTTTATTAAACGTGCCTAGGGCACCACTACCAACACTTTTCGCCCTAAAGGGAGGAGGCGCGCGACTTTGAAATGGTGATTTTGACAGAATGGACTAGAAAGTTAACTCTGTTATGCAGTTTAGTCCAAAGATGACGGAATCAGTTAGGAACTTAACCGAAGTAACAGAAATTAACAAAAACAAGTAAAGTAAAAATATTATGTATGCAATCGGGGTGAGAGGTCCCAGGCGGGGTGTCTACAGATCCCCTCGGCGACGTGGATTGCGAAGCAAAACACGTCGACGAAAGAAAGACAACCGCCGAGGACATCGACAAGAGAAAACAACGACTGGATAAAACAATCTGAAATTACAAAGGATAGGAGTGCGCTCCCTGTGTGAGCGGCTTAATTGATATAGAAAGGATATAGCGGGATCCATTTGCTTAAGTGGGATCCATTTGCTGATGCGGGATCCGTTTGCTGAAGCGGTATCCGTTTGCTAATGCGGGATCCGTTTTGCTGAAGCGGGATCCATTTTGCTAGTACGGGATCTGTTTGCTGGTGCGAGATCCGTTTGCTGATGCAGGATCCATTTGCTGATGGCGGGATCCATTTACTGGTGCAGGATCCGTTTGCTGATTGCGGGATCCGTTTGCTGATGCGGGATTCGTTTGCTGATGCGGGATCCGTTTGCTGAAGCGGGATCCGTTTGCTGAAGTGGGATCCGTTTGCTGATGCAGGATCTGTTTGCTGGAAGCGGGATCCGTTTGCTAGATGCGGGATTCGTTTGCTGAAGCGGGATCCGTTTGCTGATGGCGGGATCCGTTTGCTAATTGCGGGATCACCGTGGACTAAATTGTTGTCTAGAGCTGCAGTTGCTGTTGACTTTATCGTGAGGATGCGAACATAGTTGACTGTGGACCCTTTTCTGCTGGGGATGAAGTGTCTTGAGTAGCGGATACTGTTGACATCGTGGTGGTACCTGTTATGTGTGTGCTTGGCAGGTATATGTGTTTGTACAAGAAGATGCATAAAGTGTGAAATGAAGAAAGAAATAGTGCTCGTGGTGCAATGTGATTTGGAAGCAGTTTGTATGAGAGAGAAGTAAAGTGATTCTGTGTGTGAAGTGATTTTTGAAAGCGGAGATTGCTTGAGATAAATGATGTTCATACCTTCACCTACCATTGCCTCTTGATTGGGGATGGATTGCTGAAGGATGTTTTTACTTTTGATGAAGAATGTCCATGCTTTGGATGGAGAATGATGATGTTGATGGTGATGAATTGTTCTTGCCTTTGAAGGAGTGTTGGCGAGATGGTATTCTGGATGATGGGTTGGTCGTGCCAAAAGGCTGCCTACGTATCCATTGGAAGGAATCAGACCAGCGTAGTTCAAGGATGATGGAGAATGCTGGGGGAGAATGCTAGGAGCAAAGAAAAGTAAAGCACACTCTTTTGCACACAGAAGGAGAAGAAGAAAAACAATAATCTTTTTCTTTCTTTTTTTTTTTTAAGATTAGAAGGGAAAAAATATGCACACATGTGAGAAAAAGATTTTTTTTTTAGTTCGTGGGTGAACCATTTTAACCATTGTGTGTTTGTAAAACCAACCCAAGATCAAGTCATGTTCGATCGAAGTCCGGATTGCCTCGCTTGAATTCTGTCGTTGTTGCCGTGGTGTCCAACGAAAATTGATGTCTAGCCCCAACAGATTTGTCGTTTATGGGGCTTTAAAAGGACTATTGATGCCGAGATGCCAAGGGGTTGCTGATTGTAAAGCCCCTCGAATGCTGAACTTTGAGTGGCTTATGAAGCCTCAAGATGAATCAACTCTTAGCCCATTCAAATAAATTGTCTTTTGTTGTCGACGTGGGCAAGCCCCAAGAGAAGATCCTTGATACCAAGCTTTGAGAGATTGCTAAGCCCCAAATTTCATGGGCTTATCAAGTTTGTAGATGGCGGGATGTGGAGACCTTTCGGTGTGAAGCCTTAATTTTTCTTGGAATCGTCTTAGCATTATGTTGGGAGCGGATGGCGCTATTGGGAAGAACTCTTGAAGGCGATCTCCTTTTTTCTCTTGCTTGGAGATGGATGGCCCTTTTTGTGGTTGATACCCAAATGGCGAAAGGTCCATGTTGAAGATGTAGTACGGTCTTCGGGAGACGTCTTGTGGAAGATGGTGATGTTGTTGCAGATGATAAGGTCTTGGTGTGATAAAGCCTCGAACGGTATGTTTGCTCGAGTCTTCTTGAGTTGAACCGACGGCGGATCTTCGGATGCAGCCTGTGATTTTGATCTTGGAGAAGGGGGTGATGTATTGCAGAAACATTGGGATTGGCCGTAACTCTGCTTATAGAGTTAACATATTGGCATCGCCCGCTATAACTCAGCCGGGTGAGTCTAGCATATTGAATCTTTTTCCTTTTCTCTAAAACTTCCTTCATAATCTCGCTGTGAGTTCTAACAAGAATCATCAAATTCATTCATATCATCGGAGCCTTCATTTAAAACCAAGAGGCCTTTTGACTGGATGTGTTGAGGGACCATTGAAGTTTGATCCCTTTCATGGAGCCATAAGACTACTCCCAAATTGCATTGCTCGGGTACCACTGCCCAAAAGCTTGTTAATTGCAAAGCCCCAATATTGCCCTTTGCTTGTATCACTGTATGCCGTAGCCCAAAAGATTGTAGATTGCGAAGCCCCTTGAGACCTTTGCTGCCGAATTGAGGAAGCTTCCAATGTTGCACATGACTCGGCTGGGGACACTGAAGTGAATTTCTTCTTGCCAAGGGAGCCTTTAAAACTTGATCGTAGCCCCTAGAGTGACACCATTGATTAGGAGTGGAACGAGAAGGGCCTATCCTTGATCGGGGGAACAAGTATGAGCATACATGACAAGAAGGTGCTTCTCGACATTCCTTTTGAGAGACTTTGAGGATAGTCTCACACATCTTTCTCGAGCATAGCCCCTAGGGCTTATTGATTGTCAAATGAAGCAAAAGAAGCCCTTGTTCTTGAGTCACATAGCCCCTAGCGCATCACTATTTGTTGAGCAAAGCAAGAGTGACTCATCCTCGTGCGAGGGAACAAACATAAGAGGAGATGGCAAGAGATACTCCATTTCTCGAGAGCCTTTCGGTGTACTTTAGAAGCACATACTTGAAGAAGCTTTGAAAACTGAGACACATGTTGTTGCTATTTGCTGCCCAAGCCAATTGACTAGCTAGGGATTATTTGTGCAACCTCGTGCCTTTTTATGATAGGCTCGTTCTCGGATAGGTCTTGGTTACCACGGGCCTTCTTTTCATGAACCCAAAAATGCACACTGCTGGAGAATGATGCCAATAACCTAAGACAACCGTTGATGGTGCCATATCTTGTCGGGCCTTTTGCAATCCCAAAGTTGACTCGGTGGGTAATTGACTTGCTGAGGAGACTCAATGTAGAACTTGTGAAGTTGTCTTTCTTAAAGGCCGGAGATCTCCATTTCTCTTTCCCTTCTCTCTCTCACTCTCTCATTTGTTTTTATGACGCACCCTGTTTTTTGCCTAGACCGCCCTTCCTGGTTTTCAATCTAGCGGGCATCTCTTTTGCGTCTTCATTTTTTTTTACTCGATTAATGAGGAAGTGTGCATTGACTCTGGCTGAGGAGATAAGACATGTGATTTTGCGGTGTAGACCTCTTGTCACTAAAGATGAGTGACATTGACTCGACTAGAGAAGTGTCCCTAGTATTGACTTCATGTATGTATATTTTTTGAATGACTCACGAAGGCAAGTAAGTCATTAAGAGAGAAGAGAAGGAAAGCCCCAATTTGATTGCAAGAAATTAGGAGTATGCAGAAAGAATAGAAGCCCTAGACTCGACAAGGAACGGAAAGTGATTCCAAATCTAGGAAAGTTGTTCAATCTTGAGGTGATTAATTCATTGGAAAATGAGACCGGACCCAAAGGTTGCCTACGTTCCTCCAGTGTAGAGGCTCAGGTAACCGTAGTTCTTGTGGATTCTCCATTCGCCGTGATGAATTGTTGCTTCGTCGTGATTGTTGTCGATGTTTCTTCGTCCTTCGTTTGGTGGAATGATGTTGTTGTTGTACTTCTTTGATTGAGGGGGGGGGGTTTGTGCTGTAACTTTTGCCTAGGTTGATTTGAGGATTTCAACCCTTTTTTTTTTATCCCCTTTTGAAAACATTGCTTCATGATTGTTGCTCCACCTTTCTTTGTCTTGATTTTGTCGTTGTTGATGTCTTCGTTGTTCATGTCGTCGTCGATGTTTAGCCTCTAGGCGTTCAAGTGATAGCCTTAATTCTAAAACGTGTTTAGACATTTTTTCATCATTTTGCCAAGAATTAAATTGAACAACTTGGAGGAGTGTATGAGGAAAAGAACGACTTTTATTTGATAATAAGACTCGACATTGAACATGGGACGAGAGAAAACTTTAATGCACACTAAAGAGGACTTTGACTCTTTTTTTTTTATTCCTATTACTAGGTAGAGTAAGAGAAACGGAGATTGTTGCTGTAGTTCCCATTGTCGTTGTAGCCTTCCTTGCGGCATGATCTCTTGTTGAGACCCTATTTCAAATCTGAGCCCCTTCCTTGATCAGTTCTTTCATGTTCTTACTCTCTAACCGTTGTTCTTCAACCACAGTAAACTCACCATTGTCAATCGAATCTTGGATGATGTCGCGGAGGGAGAAGCAATCCTCGGTGAGATGACCACTGCATTGGTGATAGTCACACCACTTGTGGTGGGCATGGTTGCGACGTAACGGTTGTGGTTGCTTGTACCCTTGGAGAGGAGAAACTTGTCCCTTGGTTTTGAGAGCTTCGTAGGCTTCGGTGATAGTCATGCCATTGAGAGGGGTATAGACACGGTCGTTGGTGGCACCTTTGTGACTTTTGAGGGGTGAGCCACTTGAGCGTGCTTTACCGTGGACCTTTGCCTTGCTGTCGGTGAGCTCTTGCAAACGAGCCTTAAGTTCGGACACTTCTTCCTTGTGAATTTTCCTCTCGAGATCAAGACGGTCTTGCCACAAATCATCCTTGCGGCGGGCATCCTCGAAAAGTCTATCCATTTGTTCCCTCATGGCTCTTATTATGTTGAAGAGCCTTTCGTTGGACACGGAGATGTTCTCACCCTTGTTGTTGTTGTTGTTGGAAACCATTGGACCTATTGAGAGAACACAGTTGATCTTAGGTTGGCCCCACAAACATATTTTGAGTAAAATAATTAACCCACAAACAAAGGAAAAAGACTCAACCACATAAGAAAAATGACTCTTTTTTTATTTTATTTACAAAAGTCGGAAGGACGTGGTCCTTTTTTGGGTTTCTAGAAAAATAGTGGAATCATCACACTAGTATATAGACCTTCTCGTGGTCCCAAATACTCATCGGATTTCACCACGCTTGTGATACCTACATGTGACGGGATTAAACTAAATTAATGTCATAAAGCATACATGCGGGGACGGATTTTTTTATTTTCGTCCAAAATAACCACTTTGGGGACGGAGTTTTATTTTGTCCCATAACAACCATTTGTTTCTTTTGGAAACGGCATGTATGATTTGATGACTAGTTTAGGAAAATCTCGGTACATGAAAACCGACTTGGTCACGGAATGTTAGACCCTAACTAGAATTATGTGGTTTGTGCTCGGCTTAAATATGAGGCTTAAAGGTCACCCCCGGCATGTAGTCGTGAACTACGCCACGTGCTGAGGTTTACCGCTTTGGAAGAGTCAAGGTTGGGTGGAGCTTGAAACTTCCTAGGACGGGCCTCGACGGGTTTGGGGTTGGACTTGTGCGACTCGATAGTGAGCAGTTGATAAGAATTGTGCGCGTAGTGTGAGGTCTAACAAGTGACAAAAAAAAATTCAAAGGAAATAAAAAAGAACAAATAAGCACGTAATTTACAACTTTCGAATCACCCGTGTGACCGATAAAAATGAATAAACAAAAGTAAAAGGGGGTGTATGCAGGCCCGGTGCCCACACACTGTCAAAACTGCCCATTATGTTCACTGTTTCTGTTCTGGAAAATTTCCCAGACGTGCGCGCTTTGGGCTTTGACGATGGGAGGCGCGCGCCTTAGACACTAGAGGGCAGAAGCGCCCGGTTCTGGGCAGTACCTGCAAATCAGTAGGTTCAAGGGATTGCCTTGACCCTAAATTATAGAACTTTTCCCCTGCAGACATTGTTAGCACAGAAACATGGAATTGAAGGACGAGATGGGAGGCGGGCAATTCTGGTAATAAGGGTCAGACGCGCGTGCTTTAGGCCAAGAAGGCCGGAGGCGCGCGCTTCCTACCCCTTTTACCAGAATGCCCAGAAAACAGATATAAGAACACTAAAAGCAGAAAATGCAAGTTTAACCCTCTATGTCCCCAGCAGAGTCGCCACTGTAGATACCCCGGGGAACCACGGCTTGGCTAGAGCGCGTGAATTAACCTAGGATGTCTACTTGATTTTAAGAGTCGCCACCCACGTTTTAGAGGAACGCGAGAAAACCTAAGAAAATAACTTTTTTTATTGATTACGAAACCAAAGATTCTTGAGATGAGGGGTTCGGGGGTTAGGTGACGGAGTGGGAAGTACTTAAACACCCACTCTGCCCCGCTTACGCGGGTCTTGCTACTTTTGGTGTTCTTATATTTACATGTCCTTCAATTGATAAAATATGCTAACAACTACAAAGTAAAGATAAGGGGAAAAACAAAGCTAAATGATTTTATTGATTGAATGTCTAATGGTTACATGTTGAATATTTGCTAAACAATTACATTATGAGATGAAATGGAATTAAATTAATGTTGAAATGTTGGGATGTAACCTTGGCCAAACTTCAATAGTGAAGTGGCCTTTTGGTTGTATCCCTTTTTATGGAGATTGCATACATTGACTAGACATGAATAAAATTGGAAAAAGAAAAAGAGAAGTTGTACCTTAGAAGAAGGACTTTAAACCCTGACTTGAAGATGGTGTTGTTGTAGGGAAATTGTTGTAGAAAAATTTGTGTAGAGTCTTGTCACGAAGAACTCTTGTAGGGAGAATTTGTGTATAGTGTGTGTGTAAGAAAAGTTTCAAGTCTAAGAAGAAGGTCCAAGAGAGGTAAAAGAGAGATGAAAAGAGATCAAAAAGAGATGGGAAAGAGACCCTTTCTAATGGTGGATTGGAGGGGTTTTTATAGTTGAAAGGAGATGTTTTTTGGTGCCAAAACGGAGTCACAAAGATCAGTTTCCCGAGCAAAATCATATAAAATGAGCAAGGGATAGATTCTTGGACAGAAATCAGTAAATGACTCGCCCAAACGCGCGCGCATCCCGTATAGTCGGCTGGAGGCGATCGCTTCTGGCCCCAAAGGGCGGAGGCGCGCGACTTTGAAATGGCGATTTTGACAGAATGGACTAGAAAGTTAACTCTGTTATGCAGTTTAGTCCAAAAATGACGGAATCAGTTAGGAACTTAACCAAAGTAACAGAAATTAACAAAAACAAGTAAAGTAAAAATACTATGGATGCAATCGGGGTGAGAGGTCCCAGGCGGGGTGTCTACACCTTCATTTAAAACCAAGAGGCCTTTTGACTGGAAGTGTTGAGGGACCATTGAAGTTCGATCCCTTTCATGGAGCCGTAAGACTACTCCCAAATTGCATTGCTCGGGTACCACTGCCCAAAAGCTTGTTAATTGCGAAGCCCCAATATTGCCCTTTGCTTGTATCACTGTAATGCCGTAGCCCAAAGGATTGTAGATTGCGAATCCCCTTGAGACCTTTCGGTATAGAGCTTAAAATGTTGCTGGGGACATTGAAGTGAATTGCTTCTTGCCGAGGGAGCCTTTAAGACATGACCGTAGCCCCTAGAGTGCCATCCGAGTACGGGCACACATGACAAGAGGGCTTTTTGACATCCCTTTTGAGAGACTTTGAGGATAGTCTCACACATCTTTCTCGAGCATAGCCCCTAGGGCTTATTGATTGTCAAATGAAGCAAAAGAAGCCCTTGTTCTTGAGTCACATAGCCCCTAGGGCGTCACCATTTATTGACCAAAGCAAGAGTGACTCATCCTCGTGCGAGGGAACAAATATGAGAGGACATGGCAAGAGCTACTCCATTTATTGGGAGCCTTTCGGCGTACTTTAGAAGCACATACTTGCAGAAGCTTTGAAAACTGAGACACATGTTGTTGCTATTTGCTGCCCAAGCCAATTGACTAGCTAGGGATTATTTGTGCAACCTCGTGCCATTTTATGATGGGCTCGTTCTCAGATGGGTTTTGGTTACCACGGGCCTTCTTTTCATGAACCCAAAAATGCACACTGCTGGAGAATGATGCCGATAACCCAAGACAACCTTTGATGGTGCCATATCTTGTCGAGCCTTTTGCAATCCCAAAGTTGACTCGGTGGGAAATTGATTTGTTGAGGAGATCCAATGTAGAGCTTGTGCAGTTGTCTTCCTTAGAGGCCGGGGATCTCCATTTCTCTTTCCCTTCTCTCTCTCACTCTCTCATTTTTTTTATGACGCACCCTGTTTTTTGCCTAGACCGCCCTTTTGGATTTTCAATCTAGCGGACATCTCTTTTGCGTCTTCTTTTTTTTTACTCGATTAATGAGGAAGTGTGCATTGACTCTGGCTGAGGAGATAAGACATGTGATTTTGCGGTGAAGACCTCTTGTCACTAAAGATGAGTGACATTGACTCGACTAGGGAAGTGTCCCTAGTATTGACTTCATGTATGTATATTTTTTTGAATGACTCACGAAGGCAAGTAAGTCATTAAGAGAGAAGAGAAAGAAAGCCCCACTTTGATTGCAAGAAACTGGGAGTATCGCAAAAAGAAGAGAAACCCCTAGACTCGACAAGGAACGGAAAGCGATTCCAAATCTAAGAAAGTTGTTCAATCTTTTGGTGATTAATTCATTGGAAAATGAATCATACAAAGATGTCTTGACAAGTTCGAGATGAAGGCCGATCACCATAACGCGCTAAGGCTAAACATATCTTCTTTCTTGCATGAGACCGGACCTGAAGGTTGCCTACGTTCCTCCAATGAAGAGGCTCAGGTCACCGTAGTTCTTGTTGATGCTCCATTCGCAGTGATGGTTGTTGCTTCGTCCTTTATCGGTGGAATGATGTTGATCTTGTATTTCTTTGATTGAGGGGGATTTTTTTTTTTTTTTTGTGCTCTAACTTTTGCCTAGGTTGATTTGAGTATTTCAACCTAGCGAACCTCTTTTTTTTTTTTATTATATCCCCTTTTGAAAACTTTGCTTCATGATCATTGCTCCACCTTTCTTTGTCTTGATTTCGTCGTTGTTGATGTCTTCGTTGTTGATGCCGTCGTCGATGTTTAGCCCCTATGCGTTCAAGCGATGGCCTTCATTCCAAAACTTGTTTAGACACCTTTTCATCATTTTGCCAAGAATTAGATTGAACAACTTGGAAGAGTATATGAGGACAAGAACAACTTTTATTTAATTATTGACTCAAAATTTAACATTGGATGAGAGAAAACATTAATGCACACATTAGAGGACTTTTGACTCTTTTTTTTTTTATCCTATTTCTAGGTAGAGAAAGAGAAACGGAGATTGTTGTCGTCATCCCCCATGTCGTTGTAGTCCTCATTGTCGTTGTAGTCTTCCATGTCACTACATTCTTCCATGTCATTGCTTGGGAACCCTTTGTCGTTGAAGCTTGTGTCATAGGAGGACTCGGCCACTTCTCGGAGCAAATTGTCAATTCTAACCCCCGTATCATACATGCTTGAAAAATCGGAGTGAAAAGCCCCACTAAGATGAGTGCGGTAGTCCATTTTCAAACACTTCAAGAAGATGTCCATTTGTTCCTTCTTGGAAGGCCTATCAACCATCTCGGCTAGCTTGTCATTCCAACGGCGATAGAAGTCCCCAAATGATTCATCACCCATTTGCACGGTGATCTCCAATTCCTTCTTGGTGGGGCGGAATATGGAGTTTCCTTGATATTGTGACTTGAAGGCAAGCATAGCGATATCCCAATTGAGGCGGGTGGAAACTGGAAGACCCATATACCAATCTTTTGCGACCCCCTCGAGAGTAAGCAGGAAGCATTGTGCCATTATTTGAGGAGACACTTTCTTTTGTAGCATGGCCCAAATGTAGGAGTCAACATGAGCTTCGGGGCAAGAGTTTCCGTTGAACTTGCCAATATCGGGAATCTTGAACTTTTCGGGAAGAGCCTCCATTGTGTTCATGAGAAGAGAAGCTTGATGAAGATCGGTGCTTGGGCCCTTGTGCAAATTTAGCCCACTAAGCATTTGGTCAATGTAGGACATGAGAGTGTTGACCAAACCGGTATCAATGCTTTGGACCTTTCTTTCACTCGTGATCCCTTTCAATTGGTTCTTGAGTTGAGCAACTTCTTTCTTGTGGGCCGTTTTCACATGCTCGTAACGGGCTCGCTATAAATCATCCTTGCGGCGGACATTCTCGGCTAGTGTATCAACTTGCCCTTTCAATGCTTCCACCATGCGGAATAACCCTTCATTGGACACGGGAATGCCGTTGTCGTTGCCGTTTGAAGTCATTGGACCTATGGAGAGAACACGGTCGATCTTAGGATGGCCCCACAAACACCTTTTGGATAAAATTATTTCACCCACAAACAAAAGTAAAGACTCAAACCACATAAAGAAAAGACTCTTTTTTTTTATTTACAACAGTCGGAAGGACGTGGTCCTTTTTGGGGTTTCTAGAAAAATAGTGGAATCGTCACACTAGTATATAGACCTTCTCGCGGTCCCATATACTCATCCAATTCCACCACGCTTGTGAATCCTACATGTGTCGGGATTAAACTAAATTAATCTAGTAAAGCATACATGCGGGGACGGATGTTTTATTAGCGTCCATTATGACCACTTGGGGATGGATTTTTATTTCATCCAAAACAACGAGTGGCATGTATGATTTGAAGACATTAGTTTAGGGAAATCTCGGCACATGGAAACCGACTTGAGTCACGGAGTGTTAGACCCTAACTAGAATTGTGTGGTTTGTGCTCGACTAAAGAGAGGCTTAAAGGTCACCCCCGGCATGTAGTCGTGAACTACGCCACGGGCTGAGGTTTACCGCTTCGGAAGAGTCAAGGTCGAGTGGAGCTTGAAACTTCCTATGACGAGCCTCGACGGGTTTGGGGTTGGACTTGTGCGACTCGATAGTGAGAAGTTGATAAGAATTGTGCGCGTAGTGTGAGGTCTAACAAGTGACAAACATATTTTGTTTTTTGAAAAGAAAAGATAAAAACACATAAGCACGTAAATTACAACTCCCGAATCACCCGTGTGACCGGTAAAATAAAACAGAGAATTAAAAGATGGTTTTGTGCAGGCCCGGTGCCCACACTGTCAAAACTGCTCTGTTCTGTGTACTGTTCTGTTCTGGAAAATGGCCCAAAGGCACGCGACTCAGGGCAGTTATGTGGGAAGCACGCGCATTGTGCCATGAATGTGGGAGGCGCCCGCATCTGGGGTACCTGTCAGAATGTCAGAAGAAACCGCGGACTCAGGGGGTTGCCCTGGTCCCAAATTATGTAACTTTCCCCTGCAGAAACTTGTTAGCATAGAAATATGAAATTTGAAGGACAAGATGGAAGGTGGGCGATTCTGGTAATAAGGGTCGGACGCGCGCGCTTTAGGCCAAGAAGGCTGGAGGCGCGCGCTTCCTACCCTTTTTACCAGAATGCCCAGAAAACAGATATAAGAACACCAAACGCAGAAAATGCAAGTTTAACCCTCTATGTCCCCAGCGGAGTCGCCACTGTAGATACCCCGGGGAACCACGGCTTGGCTAGAGCGGTGAATTATCCTAGGATGTCTACTTGATTTTAAGAGTCGCCACCCACGTTTTAGAGGAATGCGAGAAAACCTAAGAAAATAGCCTTTTTTATTGATTACGAAACCAAAGATTCTTGAGATGAGGGGTTCGGGGGTTAGGTGACGGAGTGGGAAGTACTTAAACACCCACTCCGCCCCGCTTACGCGGGTCTTTGTAAGTACCCCGATCTGGACCATTGGGCTTAAAATGATTAAATTGAGGAGCTAAGGGGTAATTTGGAAATTAATTGGGTCATTATAATGTTCAAAGGGTGTTTTGGTCATTAAATGAGCTATTCTGGAAAAGGGAGGGGCCTTTTGGTAATAAAATTGGGCCAAGGACCTTAGTTTTATCCCCACAAAGCCCATAAAGGACTTTGTGGGAATTTCCAGAAAAGGCCAAGGAACAAGGAGGCGGTCGCACATACAATGTACGCCTTCTCAAAGCGCACACACAACAGCCAGCTGCCACGCTTCCCCCGCCCAGCCAGTACCTCCACTCGCCTTGTCCCCGCGTGGACTTCACGCGCCCGACAGCCGCCCCACCTGGCGTGCTGTCATTGGTCCTTCACCCGGCTTTTGTCTCCCCCCGGTCACAGCCCCAAGTGCAGCCATTTGATTGGTTTGTCACCCTTGTTTGGTCACCCACATGGTCCTCTTCTAGAAGACTTAATTCCCAGCCAAAATGCCCCATTTTGTGCCCAAAAATGATCCAATTTCAACCCAATTTGTGACCATTTTATGAGTATAAATGACCCATTTTGTGATCCAATCTTAACTCATTTTTATGCTTAGCCCCTAAGCAAGTCACAAGACAATAGTTGAGGGATTAAAGTGAAAATATCCCCCTTTTGCTTGGTGCCCAAGTCCATAGTTGAGGGACCAAAATGTTACCCCAAATTACAAACAAGTCCCTAATTCCCACTATAAATAGAGGCCTCCTCTACCCATTTAAGAGGGGATTCTTGGAGAAAAGTTACTATGCCAAAATTACCTCTCATCAAAAAATTGAGTGATTAGGGAGATGTTATGGCTTACCTTAGATGATGGTGAATAACTACCAAGTGTAGTATCCCTCTCATCTTTGGTCTCATTGAGTGATTAGTGTAAATTGGTGAACAAACCATGTTTGAGTGAAAATCTTGGAGTCCATGATCTCCAAGTAGGAAAAGGAAAGAAGCAAACTTGGGTCAATCAATTAATGATTTACCCCAAGCTTGCTTAAAATCAAATCTTTATTTTGTTGAAATCTTCTTCTTCATCTCATTCTATTTTCCTTTTTTTGGGATATGATCTTTGATCATTTGGCTTAAAAATGTAGTCTTTATATGATTGGGATCCAAATGCTCCCTTGATCCCAATGGTCTCATCTTACACTTTATGGTGTATTAAAAATGATGAACCAAGTGGAGAGGAGCATTTGTTAAATTAATGTCATTTACTTAATGTCTTTTATTAACTTGGAACCAAGCCTTGAGATCCATGGTGCCCTTCATGTTTTATGCATGAGTGTGGGTTCTAAACCAAAGCATTAATCTAAGACTTGTTATGTTTTTGTACAATTTTACATTAATGCAAGTGTGAGTGGGTTTTACATTAATGTCATTCAATATTGCAAGTCTTGTCCATTCAAGCACTTTAATTTATGTCAAGTCTTGCCCTTGTCAAGCACCTCATATTTATGTCATTTTTAATGTTCAAAGTCTTTATTTCAAGTCTTTTCTTGATTATCTCCATTGGGTAATAAAGCCCCAATTTTTATCCACCCAAGTGATGATTAGCCTAAGAAAATTCTTTATTGTAAAAACTTGTAAATGATTACCTTGCTTGGATGATAAAGCTCTCATCTTTATTCATCCAAGCCATGGTTTGATCCAAGAAAAGATGCATATTTTCAATTCTTTCAAATTAACCTTTCTTGGATGATAAAATTGCAATCTTTAATCATCTAAGACATGGTTTTGTCCCAAGAAAATGTTTGTTTCATAGGCTTTATTATTTGTCCAAACTCATTTCTAAAACAAGATGATTTCTCCCATTTTTAAAATACACATACACACACTTGCACATTTTGGTCAACAAACATTAGGGAGACTTGGTTTTTTCCGAGGCACTTTGGGTGAACTTCGTATAAGTTCTTCCGAATGTGTAACGTGACCTCCGAACTCATCATCTCTAACCATTTTCATTAAATTGGGTTTAAAATTAATTTAATGTGGCGACTCCGTTTTTTGTGTATAAAGTTAACCGTGTTTGGTATTTCGCCTTTGAAACTTGTTGTTTTGGGGCGGGATCCTTATAGTGGCGACTCTGCTGGGGAATTTAATGTTCTCAAACTTCTTTTTAGAAGCTTTGGGGACATTTATGTGTGGGTCAAACTCCCGTCCCCGTTTGTTGACTTTGTGCCTAATTTGTGTGTCTTGTGTTTCTGTTTTGATTTTGAAGGAATGGAACTGTTCTGGAATGCAATGAACTGGGGCTTGATGATTGGAAGCTGAAAATTTGCAAAAAAATAATGGGACGGATGACATAGCCATACGGCTACTTTGGAAGGGCCCACAGAATGTTTCAATTCAACGATTTTGTGCAAAGGCAGAAACATTCTAATGGCCATCTTGCTTCTTCTTGTCCAGGTTCTAATTTACAGCCTCTCCTTGTGTAAGTTTACCTTCTTTTTCTTAGAAAAAAATGGATTTTCAAAACCTTTGGTTGTGTACAAACCTTCCATGTACAAATTGTGATTCTTACTTGTTAAGTAGCCTTGCTTACTTGCTTGTTCTCGTTTGTTCATATCATTGTTTGATTACTTGTGTAAATTACTTGTTCATCATACTTGTCCATACATTGCTCAAGATATTAAAATGGATTGAAAATTTCTATTTTGACTCAAAAGGGGACATAGAAAGGCGTCACACTACGCACACTTGACCTTGCACGTTCCAAATACCCTTTAAACCCGGAATGGATGCCAGATGCAGCTCGATTGGCGCTCTTGTTCCCTTCGAGCGCGCACGGGTCCATTCCACCTCCCCTTCCGAGCCGAGTCAACCACACATGTCCATGACACACAAATACCGTGACTTTGGTTGGTTTTTGGTCTAGTTCACGTTACCACGTCCCTAATACGTGTCTGAGATTAATTGTGGCCAAGTTAACGCCCGAGTCACGACTCCTTGTGAAAGCAAGTGTGACCATGGTCAACTTTGACCCAGTCCTTGACTTATGCGTTAATATTGGCTATAATTAACCTAAGTCATGTGTTATGGATAGGGTGACACCGTGTTGTCAAGCCCTAATTAATGGTCCATACTAATCATCCTTAAGCCCAAGGATAAGATTCGAGAGCCCTCATCAAAGATGAGGTTATGCCGGAAGTCCCTTAAGTCCCTAAGACGAATCTCGATCTTAACCGGGGCTTAATCATGATTAGGATGACCCGCACATCAGGAGCCTTGCGACGCACTAGACCTTAGGATCACTTCTTTCGGTCGGTGGAAGCCGCTTGCCCTATAGGACCCTCGCTCGGGATAGTCCGTCCTTGGGAGTGTGCAGTACAGGTGAAAAACGAGGGGTCTATAGGCGTAGTGATGGCCTCCACTGATCCAAGATTTAGAGTAGTTGTGAAAAAGAGAGAAATCTTTTCCAACCATTTAGGAATAAAAATGCTTTTTAAGTGAACTTGAATGGATAAATAATTGCACATTGCATGAGTTTGCTCCGTTTTTTGCTTCTTGCCTTTGACACATCGCAGTCTTGCGTTAACAAATGTCGCTTCGTTAAGTCTTTGGAAGGATCCCTGTTATCCTCCAAGGCATCCATTAAGTCTTGTTAGTCTTTGGATGGATCCCCGTTATCCTCCAAGACACCTGTTAAAGTTTTGTTAGTCTTTAGACGGATCCCCGTTATCCTCCAAGACCTTACCCAAGTTTTGTTAGTCTTTGGACGGATCCCCGTTATCCTCCAAGACCTTAGCCAAGTTTTGTTAGTCTTTGGACGGATCCCCGCTATCCTCCAATACCTTCGCCAAGTTTTGTTAGTCTTTGGAAGGATCCCCGTTACCCTCCAAGACCTCTGTTAAGTCTCGTAAATTCCTCAGATGATCTCCAGGACGCCCGTAAATCTATGGATGGGTTCAAACGATTTCCGTTAAAACCCTAGGCCGTTGCCTCCTAGGTCCCCATTGTTGAGATTCCTGTTAAAACCCTAGGCAGTTGCCTCCTAGGTCCCCATTGTTGAGATTCCTGTTAAAACCTTAGGCCGTTGCCTCCTAGGTCCCCATTGTTGAGATTCCTGTTAAAACCCTAGGCAGTTGCCTCCTAGGTCCCCATTGTTGAGATTTTCGTTAAAACCCTAGGCCGTTGTCTCCTAGGTCCCCGTTGCTGAAACCCTAGGCCGTTGTCTCCTAGGTCCCCTCGTGAAGCCTTTGGAAGACCTCCGAGACACCCGTCGATCTTCGGATGGATCCCAGAATTCCCGTGAAGTCCCTAGGCATAGTTTCCTAGGAAGTCGGTATTAGTCCTTGGATGGATGGATCCCCGTTATCCTCCGACAAGTCAGTCATGTTTGTTTTAGAATTATAAATCCGTTCGAACTACGGTGACCTGAGCCTCTCATCATGTGGGACCCCCTCCCTCGTGGTAAGGGGAACGCAGGCAACTTCGGCCCGGTCAATTCTAAAAATTAAAAAAAAAATGTGTGTGTGAGTCTTCCACCCAAAACAAAAACTGTGTTTTTCCAAGAAGAAAATGGAGATCCAATTTTCTGAAAATAAAAGATCAAGTTTTCCTAAAAGGCTAATCCGCTAATGAAGCGTATCTCTTGAACCATGGTTATAATTTCACCTTGAGGTTTAAAATGCTAAAGTCCTTTGCGGTTTTGCCCGCCTGAAACATCGACCAAGGAGACCACATCCGAATTGGCGCCCACATGAACAAGGAGGTCAACACAAACTGGATCATCGTCCAGGAGAGAGGGCCAAAGCTCCGAAAGCCCAAAGGAAGCTACATCAAATGGAGATCCGTAACCTCACTGAATGACATGCACGAGAATATGCACCTCGAAAGGAGGTCATCGAAGAGAAATGGCCAAAGACAGATCCGGCAATCACAACGCCGGTCCAAGTGGAGACCTCGCGACATCTCTCCCGATGACACGGAACCCGAGTTCCCCGTGGAAGACATGGAATATGCCGCCGACAACCCCTCCAACAGTCAAAGAAGGAAATGGGCCACTGCACCTCATAGGAGCCCGTCCCTAAAAAAAGTAAAAAATAAAATAAGTCTTCCAGCCTCGTAGGATCTAGACTTTCATCAAAAATCCGTCTTGGACTGTGTCTTTTTATTTTTGCAAAGGTCCGTACTCGAACATGTTTGTACAAAGTTATCTATATACAAGAGTCATTTTCATTCTCTTCTCCCTAGACTTGAGACATTATTTGCAATATACATTTACTCTTGAAATTGCCTTGCTTGTTATGATCAATTGATTGCTACGTCCCCAAAATGATGAATTGACTTCTAAGCATACTAGTCAATGACGACTCATTAAGGACGAATGGACCAAACACAAATGAAGAATGATAAATGCAAACAACTAATCTTGATGTGAATAAATGTTGTGATCAATTGGCATGAAGAAACCATTAATGGCAAGTCTTCCGTCATACACTTCCCCGATACACAACCCGACACACCTTTCCAAAGCAAATTCTGGATGCACATCAAAGGCATCCCAGGACAATGGAAAGACGAGGACATTGTTGCTCAACAACCAAGATTCAACCGTGATAGTGTGTGTGCGCAACCAAGCAAAGGGCTTCCTGGATATTCATGCCACTAAGGTGCCAGAAAGAAGTCAATGCCAGAGATAGTGAGTTGGGTTTAATGTTTCCCTCTTCAAAAAAAAAAAGAATAAAAAAAAGAATGGAAAGAGGGAAAGGAAATGAATGAATCGAAAGAAGGAAAGGAAATGAACGGGAAGTTTGCCTCGAAAGCTCATCACAAAGAGCCCGTTCATCCAAACGGGAGCGCACACCAAAGAAGGTCCACCCGAAGAGGTCCACCTCAAGGAAGTCCACCACAAAGCAAAGAGATCTACGACAAAGGAGCAACAACGTTCTCCAAGACAACATCAAAAGAAAGGAAACAACTTCAACAAAAGACGGCCTAAGGCCGAACTACGGCGACCTGAGCTCCTCAAAATGAGGGGAACGTAGGCAACCTTCGGGTCCGATCACAGCATGAGAAAGAACGGTCAAACCATGGATTTCCTAAAATACACTTTGCCCGGTCACGCCATGGACCAATCCCTTAAACATCTCCCTTTTATCGATCTTGCCATTGATCGAACATTAATCTCAATTGATCACAACATTTATACATGTTAAGGCTAATTGCTTGTTAAAATCTTGACCTAATAATGAATATGGTCCATTAAAGCAATTATTTTGATGATATTAACCAAGACAAATTTCAAATGTCTCGACAAGTCTTCTTCTCTACATCTTAGGAAAGAGCTAAACACTTGTATTCTGTCAAGCAAGGGCTTCCTCCCGTTTCATGATACATTGTTCACCAAAATAAAGGGACTCTCTCCCGCCTAAATAAAGGCCCTTGCATGTCTCCTCCAAAATATATATTAAGTCCCCGTCCCATCGAGTCGGCTGGATCACTCATAAAAAAAAAAAAAAAAAAAAGGCACTAAAAAGTAGCCCGCTAGGTTGAAAACCCGCAAGGGCGGCCTAGGCAAAAAATAGGGTGTGCCATGAAAGACGCAAAAAAAGTAGCCCGCTAAGTTGAAAACCCGCAAGGGCGGCCTAAGCAAAAGAAAGGGTGCGTCATGAAAAAATGGATGGGTTCCTAACCTCACTTCAAAGGTTAAAAGACGGTATTGGGTCTACGCCAACATCAAAAGTCAGAGGACATGGGGCTATCCCCACATCAACGACGACCACAAGGACATGGGGCTATCCCCACATCAACGACTACCTCCACAAAGACATGGGGCTACCTCCACAAGGACATGGGGCTATCCCCACATCAACGACGACCACAATGACATGAGGCTACCCTGACATCAACGACAAAGATGACATGGACTACCCCGACATCGACAACAAGAGAGTTCTTTATCCCCGATCACTCCTGAAGAATGGACAAAGATCCGAAGGACTTTATGCATAACAAACCTCATGGTTAAATTAAAATCAAAAATTTGACTGACATGCTTCATTAAAAGATTTGCCTTTAGGAATAAGCATTTTTAAATTTGCCCATTTGGCATCATTAATCAAAAACGATGTTTCAAGCAAAAAGCTTTTGGTCTCCTCTCAAAATGATTGGTCTTTTTCATCCACAATGTGTCTAAAAGGTCACCCATAGGCTTCCCCCGGTGTCAAGAAAGTGTGTCAACCTTTCCGTAGAGTTGAGTTGACCAAAGTTAAAACTTTGACCAAAGAGGTCAAGTTAAAATTTTCCCGATCAAACTCCCCAAAGATGGAGTTGACCCAAGTCAAGCCTTGACCCAGAATGGTCATTTTAGGATAAAGTGTTTGTCCCCGGTAGTCCTCAGTTGGACGTAAGACCAGTTTCCTTGTCAAACTCCCCAGAGATGGAGTTGACCCAAGTTTAACCTTTGTCCCCCAGAGTGGTCAGTTCAGGTTAAAAAAACCTTTGTCCCCCAGAGTGGTCAGTTCAGGTTAAAAAAACCTTTGTCCCCCAGAGTGGCCAGTTTAGGTTAAGAAAACCTTTGTCCCCCCAAAGTGGTCATTTTAGGTCAAAGCCTTATTTCCCGGCAGTCCAAAATGACGTAAGACCATCCTTGTTAGACAACCATCTCGTAGTTAGTGTTGACCAAACCTTTAGGAGTGACCAAGTGAAAGTCAAATCCGTGGTTGTCCCGGCAGTCCAAGTGGACGTAAGACCAGTTTTGACCCGAAGCGGTTATGTTAGGTTAAGAAAACCTTTGTACCCATAGTGGTCGATGTTAGGTTAAGAAAACCTTTGTCCACGGAGTGGTCATTTTAGGTCAAAGCCTTTGCCCGGCAGTCCCCAAGTGACGTAAGCCCATAGGAGATAAGAAAATTTAGGTCCCCCACGTGACCCGGAGAAAAATTAGGCGGTCCCCAAGTAATGTAAGCCCATCGAAAAACTTAGGTCCCCCGAGTAACCATTTTGAGAAAAGTCTAGGTCCCCCGCGTGACCCATTTTGGGAAAGGTCCTAGGTCCCCCGGGTGACCCTTTAAAGATAAAACTTAGGTCCCCCGAGTGACCATTTGGAGAAAAGTCTAGGTCCCCCGCGTGACCCATTTTGAGAAAATTCTAGGTCCCCCGAGCGACCCCTTTTGCGATAAAATTTAGGTCCCCCGAGCGACCCTTTTAAAATAAAATTTAGGTCCCCCGAGCGACCCTCCGAGACAAAAATTAGGCCGTACATGACTTAAGCCCTGCAAAGATGATTAGAAAAATTAGGCGGTCCTTGACGTAAGCCCATGTTGATCCGGTTGACCAAAAGAGTGTCAAGCCCCGACTTCGACCAATAGAGTGTCAAGTCCCGAGTGAGAAGAATTTGGTCCCCCGAGTGACCCCCCTTCGTGAGGTAAGACCTAGGTCCCTAGTTGAATCGATTGTTTTATCCCGGGCAGTCCATAGATGGACGTAAGACCAGCTTTGTTGAAATTGACCCGCCCGTACTTCGTAAGCCCAGGTTAAGAATGTGATTTACCTTGGCCGTCCCTGACGTAAGCCCAGTTAAGAATTATTTGATTGACCAAAAGAGAGTCAAATCCCGACTTCGACCAAATGAGTGTCGAGAAAATCCCTTCGGTTAACCAAAGGAGAGTCAAGCCTCGATTTTGACTCATTGAGAGTCAAACTGAATGTCCGAGAAAATTGGTCGTCCCTTGACCAAAAGAGAGTCAAGTCCCGACTTCGACCAAATGAGTGTCGAGAAAATCCCTTCGGTTGACCAAAGGAGAGTCAAGTCTCGACTTTGACTTATTGAGAGTCAAATTGAATGTCCAAGAAGATTGGCCGTCCCTGACATAAGCCCAGCAAAGATGAGAATTAGGCCCCCCGAGCGACCATTGTGAGATAAAAATTAGGGCCCCCGAGCGACCGTTGTGAGATGAAAATTAGGTCCCCCGAGCGACCGTTTTGAAATAAATATTAGGTCCCCCGAGCGACCGTTGTGAAACAAAAATTAGGTCCCCCGAGCGACTGTTTTGAAATAAATATTAGGTCCCCCGAGCGACTGTTGTGAAACGAAAATTAGGTCCCCCGATCGACTGTCTTGAGAAAAGTATTAGGTCCCCCGTGCGACCGTTGTGAGATAAAATTAGGTCCCTGAGCGACCATTGTGAGATGAAAATTAGGTCCCCCAAGCGACCGTCTTGAAAAATTATTAGGCCCCCCGAGTGGCCCCATGTGAAGCAAAATTTAGGTCCCCCGCCGTCTTGAGATAAGAGTTAGGTCCCCCGAGCGACCGTTTTGAGATTAGAATTAGGTCCCCCCGAGTGGCCCCATGTGAAGCAAAATCTAGGTCACCCGGATGGCCCATCTTGAGAAAAAAAAACTTAGAATGAGAAGGGCGGTCCTTGACGTAAGCCCATGTTGACTTTGGCTGACCGAATGAGTGTCATGCCCGAGCCCTTACCTCTGACCAAATGAGCGTCATGCCTAAGTCCCTGCCTCTGACCAAATGAGTGTCACGCCCGAGTCCTTGCCTCTGACCGAATGAGCGTCATGCTCGAGTCCCTGCCTCTGACCAAATGAGTGTCACGCCCGAGTCCTTGCCTCTGACCGAATGAGTGTCACGCCCGAGTCCTTGCCTCTGACCAAATGAGTGTCACGCCCGAGTCCTTGCCTTTGAACGAATGAGAGTCATGCCCGAGTCCCTGCCTCTTACTGAATGAGTGTCACACCCGAGTCCTTGCCTCTGACCGAATGAGCGTCATGCCCGAGTCCCTGCCTCTGACCAAATGAGTGTCACGCCCGAGTCCTTACCTCTGACCGAATGAGAAACATGCCTAGTCCCTGCCAAATGAGTGTCACGCTCGAGTCCTTGCCTCTGACCAAATGAGTGTCACACTCGAGTCCTTGCCTCTGACCGAATGAGCGTCATGCCCAAGTCCCTGCCTCTGACCAAATGAGTGTCACGCCCGAGTCCTTGCCTCTGACCAAATGAGTGTCACGCCCGAGTCCTTGCCTCTGACCGAATGAGTGTCACGCCCGAACCTTGCCTCTGACCAAATGAGTGTCACGCCCGAACCTTGGCTCTGACCAAATGAGTGTCAGGCCCTAACCTTGCCTCTGACCAAATAAGTGTAACGCCCGAACCTTGCCTCTGACCAAATGAGTGTCACGCCCGAACCTTCGCCTCTGACCGAATGAGTGTCACACCCGAACCTTTGCCTCTGACCGAATGAGTGTCATGCCCGAGTTCCCCACTCGACCTCAACGGTCGTCTATAGGTTTGAGTAGCCTCAAAGTCTCTCACCCCTCTTCAGAACTACGACTGGCTTGATTCCCTCGGATAGGGATACGTAGGAATCCTTTAAAGATAAGGGTCCAGCCACTTGACCACTTTGGTCACCATCTCTCCCATCTTGGTAGCTCGCCGGATCGGGATTCTTTTTTTATCGACAACCCCGCTTTCTCCAAAAGCGACGTTGCCAAGGGGCTCTGTAAGTACCCCGATCTGGACCATTGGGCTTAAAATGATTAAATTGAGGAGCTAAGGGGTAATTTGGAAATTAATTAGGTCATTATAATGTTCAAAGGGTGTTTTGGGCATTAAATGAGTTATTCTGGAAAAGGGAGGGGCCTTTTGGTAATAAAATTGGGCCAAGGACCTCAGTTTTATCCCCACAAAGCCCATAAAGGACTTTGCGGGAATTTCCAGAAAAGGCCAAGGAACAAGGAGGCGCCTTCTCAAAGCGCACACACGACAGCCAGCTGCCACGCGTCCCTTGCCCAGCCGCTACCTCCATTCGCCTTGTCCCCGCGTGGACTTCACGCCCCCGACAGCCACCCCACCTGGCGCGCTGTCATTGGTCCTTCACCCGGCTTTTGTCTCCCTCCGGTCACAGCCCCAAGTGCAGCCATTTGATTGGTTTGTCACCCTTGTTTGGTCACCCACATGGTCCTCTTCTAGAAGACTTAATTCCCAGCCAAAATGCCCCATTTTGTGCCCAAAAATGATCCAATTTCAACCCAATTTGTGACCATTTTATGAGTATAAATGACCCATTTTGTGATCCAATCTTAACCCATTTTTATTCTTAGCCCCTAAGCAAGTCACAAGACAATAGTTGAGGGATTAAAGTGAAAATATCCCCCTTTTGCTTGGTGCCCAAGTCCATAGTTGAGGGACCAAAATGTTACCCCAAATTGCAAACAAGTCCCTAATTCCCATTATAAATAGAGGCCTCCTCTACCCATTTAAGGGGGGATTCTTGGGTCAATCAATTAATGATTTACCCCAAGCTTGCTTAAAATCAAATCTTTATTTTGTTGAAATCTTCTTCTTCATCTCATTCTATTTTCTTTTTTTTTGGGATATGATCTTTGATCATTTGGCTTAAAAATGTAGTCTTTATATGATTCGGATCCAAATGCTCCCTTGATCCCAATGGTCTCATCTTACACTTTATGGTGTATTAAAATGATGAACCAAGTGGAGAGGAGCATTTGTTAAATTAATGTCATTTACTTAATGTCTTTTATTAACTTGGAACCAAGCCTTGAGATCCATGGTGCCCTTCATGTTTTATGCATGAGTGTGGGTTCTAAACCAAAGGATTAATCTAAGACTTCTTATGTTTTTGTGCAATTTTACATTAATGCAAGTGTGAGTGGGTTTTACATTAATGTCATTCAATATTGCAAGTCTTGTCCATTCAAGCACTTTAATTTATGTCAAGTCTTTCCCTTGTCAAGCACCTCATATTTATGTCATTTTTAATGTTCAAAGTCTTTATTTCAAGTCTTTTCTTGATTATCTCCCTTGGGTAATAAAGCCCCAATTTTTATCCACCCAAGTGATGATTAGCCTAACAAAATTCTTTATTATCAAAACTTGTAAATGATTACCTTGCTTGGATGATAAAGCTCTCATCTTTATTCATCCAAGCCATGGTTTGATCCAAGAAAAGATGCATATTTTCAATTCTTTCAAATTAACCTTTCTTGGATGATAAAATTGCAATCTTTAATCATCTAAGACATAGTTTTGTCCCAAGAAAATGTTTGTTTCATAGGCTTTATTATTTGTCCAAACTCATTTTCTAAAACAAGATGATTTCTCCCATTTTTAAAATACACATACACACACTTGCACATTTTGGTCAACAAACATTAGGGAGACTTGGTTTTTTCCGAGGCACTTTGGGTGAACTTCGTATAAGTTATTTCCAATGTGTAACGTGACCTCCGAAGTCATCATCTCTAACCATTTTCATTAAATTGGGTTTAAAATTAATTTAATGTGGCGACTCCGTTTTTTGTGTATGATGTTAAACGTGTTTGGAATTTCGCCTTTGAAACTTGTTGTTTTGGGGCGGGATCCTTACAGTCTTGCTACTTTTGGTGTTCTAATACTAAAAAGAAAAGTCCTTCAATTATTAATGTAAGAAGTGCTAACAATTACAATGGAAAGAAAGGGGAAAATTAAAAGGAAATAAAAGAGAATTGTTTTTATTTATTAATTTATGATAAAAGATTACATATAACAATTATGCCAAACAATTACATGAAGAAATGAAATGAAAATTAAAGTGGAATTTGGAATGTTGGGATGTAACCTTGGCCAAACTTCAATAGTGAAGTGGCCTTTTGGTTGTATCCCTTTTATGGAGATTGCATACACATTACAGATGAAGAGTGTATTAAAAAGATTTTAACAAGGAGAGAAAATAAAGATGAGATTAAAAGTTTATAAGAGAATGAACATTGTACCTTGTGCTTGAATGGGGAAGAACCAAATTGTCTATAATGACCACTCTTTGAAAATGGATTTTATGTGTTTTAAAGTGTTTTTGATTCAAGAATTCTTCCACCTTGTGTTAAGAGAGTGAAAAGAAAAGTCCCCCTTTTTTTAAGAGAGTGAAAAGAAAAGTCCCCCTCCAATGATGGATTGGAGGGGTTTTTATAGGTGTTAGGTAAGGTCTTTGTGGTCACAAAGATGACCCTTCCCCGGATCAAGCCAAGGCATAATGGCCTTGGGGGTTGCAAATCAGAAAAAGAGGGAAATTTGGCAAAATCTGGGATTCTGGAGGTGGGAAGCGCGCACCTCCCGCCCCCCTATGGGAGGCGCAAGCATCCCATAAAGGAGGGCGGAGGCGCGCTCCTCCCATCTTCAGGAAATCCAAATTCCAGCCCAAAAGTTAACCCCGTTATGCAGTTAAGTCCCAAAACTAACGGAATTAGTCCAAAAACTTAATGAACATCACGAAAGTCAACGAAAATAAATGAAACAAAGACTCAAGGTTGAATTTGTCACTTAGTCAAATCCAAGACTAACGGAATAAGTCGAGAACTTAATAGAAAGTAATGAAAGTTAACGAAAAGTAACCAAACTTAACAGAAAAGAGGAAGACAAAGAAATGTGTATGCAATCGGGACATGAGAGGTCCAAGGCGGGGTGTCTACACCTCTACATCAGCAAGCAGACTTTTGAGTCCCTCTACATCGGCAGGCAGACTCTCCAGTCCCTCCAAATCAGCAGGCAGACTCTCGAGTCCCTCTACATCGGAAAGCAGACTCTCCAGTCCCTCTAAGTCCTCTATACGGACTCTAAATTTTGGCCACGGTGGGCCGATTTCTATCACCACACCTCTACTATCAGCAAAAGCTGCTCACTCAGGGAGCGCACTCCTATCTCTTGTAATTTCAAGATTCCTGTTTCATCAAGTCTTTGTTTTTTTCCTGGTGATGTCCTCGGCGGATGTTTTGTTCTTTCGTCGACGCATTTTGCTTTGCAATCCACGTCGCCGAGGGGGCTTTGTAGACACCCTGCCTTGGACCGCTCACCCCGATTGCACATTTGATTTTGTGTTTCTCCCTATTTTAAGTGTTTCTCGTTAGTTTCTGTTACTTCTGTTAAGTTCCTGACTGACTTCGTTAAGTCCAGGGACCAAACTGAATAACAGTGATGACTTTCTAGTCCATTCTGTCTTTTTTTCCATTTCTAAGTGTTGGGTTTCGTAGTAACATGCGCAGCGGAATTAGCATTTAAAATTTTGAAACCCAAAGCCCATAGATCCGTTCATATGATTAAATCAAATACAATAACATGAATATAGGATAAAACTAACCCTTGATGGCTATTAAATTTTCTCTTGGTCTTTGGTGGAGATTTGAAGACTTGATCACGATCACAAAGCATGAACACGAACTTTGAAGATGATGATTTTCACCCTCTAGCGGTATCCACACTTCGAACGAATATCAAAGGAACTTCTTTGATCTTGGTTGCTAGACCAAATTGTGAAACACGTTTTCACAATGAATTTGAACTATATGGAATTTTCTCTCTTGTGTATTATTTTGTTCTTTGACCAAGGATGTCTTAGAACAAAGTAAAACCTCTCTCAAACTCTTTGGAGACTCACAAAAGGCTATCACTGAAGTTCTGGCCGAACTCATCTGTCGCGACCCCGGACCCCGCGGGCCCGAGACCGCGATCTGGACATCGACTCTAAAACCAAAACTGTGAAATACCGAAATTAAAAATTCCATTTGATACCAAAAGGTGATGATCCAAAGTTTTACAAAACCAAGTTTGATAAAAACCAATTACAACTATCATAAACTTCCACAAGTTTATGCCCAACAAAATACAAATATACAATTCTTAATGACGTCATTGTTTGGTACAACTATCCCAAAAAGGTTACACATTTACATAATGTAAACCAACCTATAACAACCTTCCCCAAAAGAATATATCCACACTCGACGTCCTCTTTCTCGTGATCAGCGAGACTAATCCTTAGCACCTAGGGGGGGGTTAAGGAAAATCAAAGATAAAAAGAAAGGGGGTGAGATAAATCTCAATAAGTTACTAATGCAACTACATGACATGCTATGATGCAAGAAGCAATAAGAAATAATAAATATCACATAGCACATAGCATTTATCACATAACAGATAGCAGCGGAAATAAACACATAACAAAGGATATAGCCAAGGTTTTCCAAACCGGAACATCCAAATAAAGGATCACTGCGCAGCTTCAATAATCAACCAATCAACATCTTCATAATAGCATGAAAGCTGAAGAGAAATCCCCCGGTACCGGAACCAATAACCATAAAAGTGTCACAAAGGACAAGGACCATGACACAAAGTCATGCCCGGTAGCTAGATACATTCACAGAGGAAGCTAACTTGTCTTTTCCAAGGCCAATCTGGAAAAGGGTATAGAAGGGGGCAAAACAATGGTCAACATTATAATGGACTTGGCTTTGCCATTATAATCTTTCCCATCGCCCGATGCAACAAATATGCCATCTGGGCTTCCAAATAAATGCTAAGTAATAATAATTTAGCATGAATAAACAACTTAAGGTTCCAAAGTAGGGAACCAATCCAATTAAATCACCACAAAGGTAAACCAATATAAACAGCACATCAAAGATGCCCAACATTCCCAAAACGGTACTTAAATAAATTTCATAACACATTTATTCACAAAAGAATCAATTCCACTTAAATAAGTGTTCCACGGTGTTATCTTAAGTTAATTAGAAGAAATAAATCTAAACTAATTAAGCCTTAAGTCTTAAGCCAAGCAAAAAGGGCAAAATCCCCAACAGGCGGGCGGGCGGGCGCCTGGGCATAGGCAGGCGGGCGCCTGTTTGGCCAGAAGGTTTGGGTCGCTGGAAAAGGGGGTGCAGGCGGGCGCTCGGGTCAAGGCGGGCGGGCGCCTGGTCTGCGGGCTGGGAGGAAAAACAGAGCTGGGTTCTTCAAATTGCCTTACCATTTTCATACCAAATCCATAACACCCAAAATCAACACTCCCAACAAGATTTCTAAGGTACCCAAACAACATTTAGCCAAAAAGGGGACCTTAACAACACCCTTTATCAACCAAAATCCCACATTCAAGATTTCACAATTTTTAACCAAAAACTCAAATAAATTCCAAACAAATTCAAAACCCAACCAAACTTCAAATATAACACATCAAGCATTATCTAAACATGATATGAACATTTTAGCATCAAAATGGGGGAAAAGTAACTTACTTGAATTTTCTCGAAGTTGACAGAATTCAATTCTTTTTGATTCTACGCGATCCTAACGACGATCTAAACACATTTCACGTTTTAAGAAATGAGAAATAACTAGAAGAAGATGAAGGAAATGAAGAGAGAAGGTAGAGAATGAGAAACTTACCAAAAGGGAGGAGAGAGAGAGGGAGTTGCTGGGAGGAGGAAGATGAGTGAGGGAGAAGAGATGGAGTAGGGGGAATTGTTTTGAAATGTTACACCTAGCCCCCTTCCCCCACTAACTAGCTCAACTATGATACTCCCACTAATTATTAAGACCCAACAAACTACCCTAACCCAAATGACCCAAATAAAATGCTTAAGCATAAATATTATGAAACATAAAATGCACACATAATTATTTAAATAAATAATAATTTAAATAAATAAATAGGCAATTAAATAGATAATAATTATTTATTATTAATAAAATAGAGCCTAGATTTCGGGTCGTGACATTCACTCCCCCTTAAAGAAAATTCGACCCGAATTTTAACGAGACTCACCTTAAATAAAAAGCCACGGAAATTTCCTCTCGATCTCATCTCGGAGCTCCCACGTCGACTCCTCGATATTATGATTCCTCCAAAGAACTCGAACCAATGAAATACTTTTGTTCCTCAACTCTTGAACTTTAGAATCTAGGATCCGAACCGGTCGTTCCTCATAAGTCATATCGGGCTCAATATCCTCCGGTATCCTCGGTAACACGTGAGATGGGTCATGAACATACTTCCGAAGCATAGAAACGTGAAAGACGTTGTGCAACCGGTCTAAAGATGGCGGTAACGCAAGACGATACGCTAGAAGTCCAACCTTTCCCAAAATCTCAAACGGGCCAATAAACCTCGGAGCCAATTTTCCTTTCTTCCCAAACCTACGAATACCCACCTTCGGAGACACTTTCAAGAATACCAAATCACCAATCTGAAAACTAAGATCTCGCCTTCGGTTGTCTGCGTAGCTCTTATGTCGACTCTGGGCTGTTTTCAATCGATCCCGGATAACTCTAACCTTTTCAACTGAATCCTGAAGCAAATCAATACCCACGGTCTTCGCTTCACCAACCTCATCCCAACAAATAGGCGATCTACATTTTCTTCCATACAAGGCCTCAAACGGTGCCATCTCGATACTAGCCTGATAACTGTTGTTGTAAGAGAATTCCACTAACGGTAGGTGCGAATCCCAAGAATCGGAAAAGTCTATCGAACAAGCTCGCAACATATCCTCCAAAATCTGAATAGTCCTCTCGGATTGACCGTCGGTCTGGGGATGAAAAGCAGTACTGAATCGCAAATCTGTACCCAAAGCTTCCTGAAAGGCCTTCCAGAACCTAGAAGTAAACCTCGGGTCTCGATCTGACACAATGCTAACCGGAACCCCATGCAATCTCACAATCTCGTCGATATAAAGGGTCGCAAGCTTCTCCATCGAATATCTGATGTCAATAGGCAAGAAATGGGCAGTCTTGGTCAATCTATCCACTATTACCCAAACACTGTCATACTTCCTACGGGTACGAGGTAGTCCCGTAACGAAATCCATAGTCACATGCTCCCATTTCCACTTGGGAATCTCTAACGACTGAAGTAATCCCGCGGGTCTCTGATGCTCGGCTTTGACCTGCTGTCAAGTTAAACACCTCGATACATACTCGGCTATTTCCCTTTTCATATTAATCCACCAAAATTGTTGCTTCAAATCCTGATACATCTTCGTACTACCCGGATGAATAGTATATCTCGATTTGTGACCCTCATCAAGAACTCTCTGTTTAATTCCATCAACATCCGGAACACACAAACGACCACGGAAAGTCAACACTCCACTCGAACTCAATGAAAAATCCTCGAAGTTCTTTTCCTTCAATTTACCCATTATCTTCACCAACTCGGGATCTTCTTTCTGAGCCTCTTTTATCCTCTGGATTAGGGTCGGAGATACCCTAATATTCGCAAAAATAGCCCCAGTTCTCGATTCACGAGGAGACCAATCCCGAACATCCTCAAGCATTTTCCATTCACGGACCATCATCGAAGCCACATAAGACTTTCTACTAATCGCATCGGCTACCACATTCGCCTTTCCCGGGTGATAAGAAATCGTGCAATCATAATCCTTCAACAATTCCATCCATCGGCGCTGTCTACTATTCAACTCTTTCTGGGAGAAAAGGTACTTCAAACTCTTGTGATCGGTAAAAATCTCAAACTTCGCCCCATAAAGGTAGTGTTTCCATTTGTGCAACGCAAATACAATAGCCGCTAACTCCATATCATGAGTGGGGTAATTCTGTTCACTAGGGGTCAACTTCCTCGAAGCATAAGCAATTACTTTCTCATTCTGCATCAACACACAACCCAAACCCTCTTTCGAAGCATCACTGTAAATCACTAGGCCGTCGCTCCCATTAGGCAAAGTCAAGATCGGTGCGGTAGTCAACCTCTTCTTCAATTCCTCGAAACTCTTGTCACATTTCTCGGTCCACACAAACGGAACATTCTTCCGGGTCAACTGAGTCATCGGAGTAGCAATCCTCGAAAACCCTTCAATAAATCTTCTGTAATACCCGGCTAAACCAAGAAAGCTTCTAATCTCTGTCACTGATTCGGATCTCTTCCAATCCACTATAGCCTCTATCTTTGAAGGATCCACAGAAATCCCATCTTTAGAAATCACATGACCCAGAAATGACACCTTCTCAAGCCAAAATTCGTATTTACTGAACTTTACAAATAATTTCTCCCTCGCAAGAACGGATAAAACTGTCCTCAAATGTTGCTCGTGCTCCTCTCGAGATTTCGAATAAACAAGAATGTCGTCGATGAAGACTACCACGAACGAGTCAAGATAGGGATGGAAAACTCGGTTCATCAAATCCATAAATACTGCCGGCGCGTAAGTCAACCCAAACGGCATAACCAAGAACTCATAATGACCATAACGAGTGCGAAAGGCAGTCTTCGGAATATCCTCCGATCGAACCTTCAACTGATGGTACCCACTCCTCAAATCAAGTTTAGAGAAAACCACGGACCCTTGAAGCTGATCAAATAAATCGTCAATAAGAGGTAGAGGATACTTGTTCTTCACCGTAACCTGATTCAACTTTCGGTAATCGATGCACAATCTCAACGAACCATCTTTCTTCCGCACAAATAAAACCGGTGCTCCCCACGGGGAAACACTAGGGCGGATAAACCCTCGATCAAGCAACTCTTGCAATTGAACCTTTAATTCCTTCAACTCTGCGGGAGCTAACCTATAAGGTGCTTTCGAAATTGGAGCCGTACCCGGCAAAAGGTCTATACAAAACTCAATCTCACGATCGGGAGGCATATCATACTCGGTAGAGAAAACATCGGGAAATTCCCGAACTACCCGAACACTATCCAAACTAGGGGATTCCTTCCTAGTATCAAGGACACTAGCCAAATACCCCTCACAACCACTATGCAATAATTTTCTCGCTTTCATATAAGAAATTAAGCAAACCTTTCTACTCAGAGGACTAGCCTCAAACACAAATTTAGGCACATCGGGAATAGAAAAAGTAACAGTTTTCTTACGGCAATCAACGGAAGCATGAAACTTGCTCAACCAATCCATACCCAAAATGACATCAAAGTCTTGGATAGGAAGAACTACCAAATCCGCACAAAGGACTCGACCACAAATAACCACGTCAGAAGCACGAAAGACTCGATCAGAAATCAAGCATTCTCCTATAGGGGTCGACACCTCTAGCACGTACGGTAAAGACTCGAATGCAGCATTTAACATGGAAGCAAATTGCACAGAAATGTATGAATGAGATGATCCTGGATCTACTAACGCTCGTGCGCTCACATTAGACACAGAAACAATACCTCCAATAACGGATGGATCATCGGTAGCTTGTTGTTGATTCATGGCATAAACCTTCCCTTGAACTTTGGGCTTCCCAGCGGCATCCCTTTTCTGACCTTGATTATTACCAACTCCTGACCCGGATGCTTGTCCTCGGTACTTCGTGCACTCTCTCGCAAAGTGCCCCATTTTACCACAATTGGTACACTTGCCTTGCTTTTTCCAACACCTATCCTCCGTATAGCCTACCCTCTGACAAAAGGTACAAGGCTTCCTATTCTGAATCCCCGGAGTAGTACTCGGATTCCTCGGTGCGGTTTGCCCCTTAAACTGAAATGATGCTCCCGGGTTACCTCGGTTGTCGGAACGGTGTTGTGGCTTGCTTTGTGCTCTTTGCTTACTCAGGTTGGCCACCTCGGTCTTCCTCTTATGTTCCCCAATATCTTGCTCTATCAAATAGGCTCGGTCCACCGCATCTTGGAATGTCACAATCCGTTGAGTACGGATGGAGTTCTTCAATCCCCGAATGAATCTCATAGCTTTTTGTTCCTCGGTCCTCACCAAATAGTCGCAATACCGGGCTAATTCTATGAACTTAGCCGAGTATTGTGCTATAGACAACAATCCTTGCTCCAAGTTGAGTAGCTCGATCTCCTTTCGGTTTTGATCAACAACCGGAATGAAATGCTCCTTGAATTTGCGCACAAACAACTCCCACGCATACACCGTGCGAGTATCGTCCCAACTAGCTTTAACACCCTTCCACCAATGCTCGGCGGCTCCCACAAGTTTGTAAGCCACGAACCGGACCTTGTCCTCATCCGTGCACCCAAATACATCATAAATCTTCTCCATCGACTCAATCCACAACTCAGCTTTCCTTACATCGGGCTCCCCATTGAATTCAACCGGTTTCAACTTCAGAAATTGCTCCAATCCATAGCGGGGTGGAGCTTGTTCTACCCTCGGACCTTGATCATGTATGGCCTTCATGGCCGCCTCAACATGCCTTGAAACATGGCACGGGCTTCTTCCCTTGTATCATTTTGATTTGCATTACCGGTACTACCTTCACCACTCCTTCTACGAACCATTGTAAACAAGTACCTGCATAAAACATCAACCGTTAATCACTCCGCACACTACTACCCTCCTAGGTCATACTAGTCCACCTAGACTTATACTTAGAGCTAATGCCATAGCTCTGATACCAACTGTCGCGACCCCGGACCCCGCGGGCCCGAGACCGCGATCTGGACGTCGACTCTAAAACCAAAACTGTGAAATACCGAAATTAAAAATTCCATTTGATACCAAAAGGTGATGATCCAAAGTTTTACAAAACCAAGTTTGATAAAAACCAATTACAACTATCATAAACTTCCACAAGTTTATGCCCAACAAAATACAAATATACAATTCTTAATGACGTCATTGTTTGGTACAACTATCCCAAAAAGGTTACACATTTACATAATGTAAACCAACCTATAACAACCTTCCCCAAAAGAATATATCCACACTCGACGTCCTCTTTCTCGTGATCAGCAAGACTAATCCTTAGCACCTGGGGGGGTTAAGGAAAAACAAAGATAAAAAGAAAGGGGGTGAGATAAATCTCAATAAGTTACTAATGCAACTACATGACATGCTATGATGCAAGAAGCAATAAGCAATAATAAATATCACATAGCACATAGCATTTATCACATAACAGATAGCAGCGGAAATAAACACATAACAAAGGATATAGCCAAGGTTTTCCAAACCGGAACATCCAAATAAAGGATCGCTGCGCAGCTTCAATAATCAACCAATCAACATCTTCATAATAGCATGAAAGCTGAAGAGAAATCCCCCGGTACCGGAACCAATAACCATAAAAGTGTCACAAAGGACAAGGACCATGACACAAAGTCATGCCCGGTAGCTAGATACATTCACAGAGGAAGCTAACTTGTCTTTTCCAAGGCCAATCTGGAAAAGGGTATAGAAGGGGGCAAAACAATGGTCAACATTATAATGGACTTGGCTTTGCCATTATAATCTTTCCCATCGCCCGATGCAACAAATATGCCATCTGGGCTTCCAAATAAATGCTAAGTAATAATAATTTAGCATGAATAAACAACTTAAGGTTCCAAAGTAGGGAACCAATCCAATTAAATCACCACAAAGGTAAACCAATATAAACAGCACATCAAAGATGCCCAACATTCCCAAAACGGTACTTAAATAAATTTCATAACACATTTATTCACAAAAGAATCAATTCCACTTAAATAAGTGTTCCACGGTGTTATCTTAAGTTAATTAGAAGAAATAAATCTAAACTAATTAAGCCTTAAGTCTTAAGCCAAGCAAAAGGGCAAAATCCCCAACAGGTGGGCGGGCGGGCGCCTGTTTGGCCAGAAGGTTTGGGTCGCTGGAAAAGGGGGTGCAGGCGGGCGCTCGGGTCAAGGCGGGCGGGCGCCTGGTCTGCGGGCTGGGAGGAAAAACAGAGCTGGGTTCTTCAAATTGCCTTACCATTTTCATACCAAATCCATAACACCCAAAATCAACACTCCCAACAAGATTTCTAAGGTACCCAAACAACATTTAGCCAAAAAGGGGACCTTAACAACACCCTTTATCAACCAAAATCCCACATTCAAGATTTCACCATTTTTAACCAAAAACTCAAATAAATTCCAAACAAATTCAAAACCCAACCAAACTTCAAATATAACACATCAAGCATTATCTAAACATGATATGATCATTTTAGCATCAAAATGGGGGGAAAGTAACTTACTTGAATTTTCTCGAAGTTGACGGAATTCAATTCTTTTTGATTCTACGCGATCCTAACGACGATCTAAACACATTTCACGTTTTAAGAAATGAGAAATAACTAGAAGAAGATGAAGAAATGAAGAGAGAAGGTAGAGAATGAGAAAACTTACCAAAAGGGAGGAGAGAGAGAGGGAGTTGCTGGGAGGAGGAAGATGAGTGAGGGAGAAGAGATGAGTAGGGGAATTGTTTTGAAATGTTACACCTAGACCCCTTCCCCCACTAACTAGCTCAACTATGATACTCCCACTAATTATTAAGACCCAACAAACTACCCTAACCCAAATGACCCAAATAAAATTCTTAAGCATAAATATTATGAAACATAAAATGCACACATAATTATTTAAATAAATAATAATTTAAATAACTAAATAGGCAATTAAATAAATAATAATTATTTATTATTAATAAAATAGAGCCTAGATTTCGGGTCGTGACATTCACTCCCCCTTAAAGAAAATTCGACCCGAATTTTAACGAGACTCACCTTAAACAAAAAGCCACGGAAATTTCCTCTCGATCTCATCTCGGAGCTCCCACGTCGACTCCTCGATATTATGATTCCTCCAAAGAACTCGAACCAATGAAATACTTTTGTTCCTCAACTCTTGAACTTTAGAATCTAGGATCCGAACCGGTCGTTCCTCATAAGTCATATCGGGCTCAATATCCTCCGGTATCCTCGGTAACACGTGAGATGGGTCATGAACATACTTCCGAAGCATAGAAACGTGAAAGACGTTGTGCAACCGGTCTAAAGATGGCGGTAACGCAAGACGATACGCTAGAAGTCCAACCTTTCCCAAAATCTCAAACGGGCCAATAAACCTCGGAGCCAATTTGCCTTTCTTCCCAAACCTACGAATACCCACCTTCGGAGACACTTTCAAGAATACCAAATCACCAATCTGGAAACTAAGATCTCGCCTTCGGTTGTCTGCGTAGCTCTTATGTCGACTCTGGGTTGTTTTCAATCGATCCCGGATAACTCTAACCTTTTCAATTGAATCCTGAAGCAAATCAATACCCACGATCTTCGCTTCACCAACCTCATCCCAACAAATAGGCGATCTACATTTTCTTCCATACAAGGCCTCAAACGGTGCCATCTCGATACTAGCCTGATAACTGTTGTTGTAAGAGAATTCCAATAACGGTAGGTGCGAATCCCAAGAATCGGAAAAGTCTATCGAACAAGCTCGCAACATATCCTCCAAAATCTGAATAGTCCTCTCGGATTGACCGTCGGTCTGGGGATGAAAAGCAGTACTGAATCGCAAATCTGTACCCAAAGCTTCCTGAAAGGCCTTCCAGAACCTAGAAGTAAACCTCGGGTCTCGATCTGATACAATGCTAACCGGAACCCCATGCAATCTCACAATCTCGTCGATATAAAGGGTCGCAAGCTTCTCCATCGAATATCTGATGTCAATAGGCAAGAAATGGGCACTCTTGGTCAATCTATCCACTATTACCCAAACACTGTCATACTTCCTACGGGTACGAGGTAGTCCCGTAACGAAATCCATAGTCACATGCTCCCATTTCCACTCGGGAATCTCTAACGGCTGAAGTAATCCCGCGGGTCTCTGATGCTCGGCTTTGACCTGCTGACAAGTTAAACACCTCGATACATACTCGGCTATTTCCCTTTTCATATTAATCCACCAAAATTGTTGCTTCAAATCCTGATACATCTTCGTACTACCCGGATGAATAGTATATCTCGATTTGTGACCCTCATCAAGAACTCTCTGTTTAATTCCATCAACATCCGGAACACACAAACGACCACGGAAAGTCAACACTCCACTCGAACTCAATGAAAAATCCTCGAAGTTCTTTTCCTTCAATTTACCCATTATCTTCACCAACTCGGGATCTTCTTTCTGAGCCTCTTTTATCCTCTGGATTAGGGTCGGAGACACCCTAATATTCGCAAAAATAGCCCCATGTCTTGATTCACGAGGAGACCAATCCCGAACATCCTCAAGCATTTTCCATTCACGGACCATCATCGAAGCCACATAAGACTTTCTACTAATCGCATCGGCTACCACATTCGCCTTTCCCGGTGATAAGAAATCGTGCAATCATAATCCTTCAACAATTCCATCCATCGGCGCTGTCTATTATTCAACTCTTTCTGGGAGAAAATGTACTTCAAACTCTTGTGATCGGTAAAAATCTCAAACTTCGCCCCATAAAGGTAGTGTTTCCATTTGTGCAACGCAAATACAATAGCCGCTAACTCCATATCATGAGTGGGGTAATTCTGTTCACTAGGGGTCAACTTCCTCGAAGCATAAGCAATTACTTTCCCATTCTGCATCAACACACAACCCAAACCCTCTTTCGAAGCATCACTGTAAATCACTAGGCCATCGCTCCCATTAGGCAAAGTCAAGATCGGTGCGGTAGTCAACCTCTTCTTCAATTCCTCGAAACTCTTGTCACATTTCTCGGTCCACACAAACGGAACATTCTTCCGGGTCAACTGAGTCATCGGAGTAGCAATCCTCGAAAACCCTTCAATAAATCTTCTGTAATACCCGGCTAAACCAAGAAAGCTTCTAATCTCTGTCACTGATTCGGGTCTCTTCCAATCCACTATAGCCTCTATCTTTGAAGGATCCACAGAAATACCGTCTTTAGAAATCACATGACCCAGAAATGACACCTTCTCGAGCCAAAATTCGCATTTACTGAACTTCGCAAATAATTTCTCCCTCGCAAGAACGGATAAAATTGTCCTCAAATGTTGCTCGTGCTCCTCTCGAGATTTCGAATAAACAAGAATGTCGTCGATGAAGACTACCACGAACGAGTCAAGATAGGGATGGAAAACTTGGTTCATCAAATCCATAAATACTGCCGGCGCGTTAGTCAACCCAAACGGCATAACCAAGAACTCATAATGACCATAACGAGTGCGAAAGGCAGTCTTCGGAATATCCTCCGATCGAACCTTCAACTGATGGTACCCACTCCTCAAATCAAGTTTAGAGAAAACCACGGACCCTTGAAGCTGATCAAATAAATCGTCAATATGAGGTAGAGGATACTTGTTCTTCACCGTAACCTGATTCAACTTCCGGTAATCGATGCACAATCTCAACGAACCATCTTTCTTCCGCACAAATAAAACCGGTGCTCCCCACGGGGAAACACTAGGGCGGATAAATCCTCGATCAAGCAACTCTTGCAATTGAACCTTTAATTCCTTCAACTCTGCGGGAGCTAACCTATAAGGTGCTTTCGAAATTGGAGCCGTACCCGGCAAAAGGTCTATACAAAACTCAATCTCACGATCGGGAGGCATATCATACTCGGTAGAGAAAACATCGGGAAATTCCCGAACTACCCGAACACTATCCAAACTAGGGGATTCCTTCCTAGTATCAAGGACACTAGCCAAATACCCCTCACAACCACTATGCAATAATTTTCTCGCTTTCAAATAAGAAATTAAGCAAACCTTTCTACTCAGAGGACTAGCCTCAAACACAAATTTAGGCACATCGGGAATAGAAAAAGTAACAGTTTTCTTATGGCAATCAACGGAAGCATGAAACTTGCTCAACCAATCCATACCCAAAATGACATCAAAGTCTTGGATAGGAAGAACTACCAAATCCGCACAAAGGACTCGACCACAAATAACCACGTCACAAGCACGAAAGACTCGATCAGAAATCAAGCATTCTCCTATAGGGGTCGACACCTCTAGCACGTACGGTAAAGACTCAAATGCAGCATTTAACATGGAAGCAAATTGCACAAAAATGTATGAATGAGATGATCCTGGATCTACTAATGCTCGTGCGCTCACATTAGACACAGAAACAATACCTCCAATAACGGATGGATCATCGGTAGCTTGTTGTTGATTCATGGCATAAACCTTCCCTTGAACTTTGGACTTCCCAGTGGCATCCCTTTTCTGACCTTGATTATTACCAACTCCTGACCCGGATGCTTGTCCTCGGTACTTCGTGCACTCTCTCGCAAAGTGCCCCATTTCACCACAATTGGTACACTTGCCTTGCTTTTTCCAACACCTATCCTCCGTATGACCTACCCTCTGACAAAAGGTACAAGGCTTCCTATTCTGAATCCCCGGAGTAGTACTCGGATTCCTCGGTGCGGTTTGCCCCTTAAACTGAAATGATGCTCCCGGGTTACCTCGGTTGTCGGAACGGTGTTGTGGCTTGCTTTGTGCTCCTTTCTTACTCGGGTTGGCCACCTCGGTCTTCCTCTTATGTTCCCCAATATCTTGCTCCATCAAATAGGCTCGGTCCACCGCATCTTGGAATGTCACAATCTGTTGAGCAATAAGTTGAGTACGGATGGAGGTCTTCAATCCCCGAATGAATCTCATAGCTTTTTGTTCCTCGGTCCTCACCAAATAGTCGCAATACCGGGCTAATTCTATGAACTTAGCCAAGTATTATGCTATAGACAACAATCCTTGCTCCAAGTTGAGTAGCTCGATCTCCTTTCGGTTTTGATCATCAACCGGAATGAAATGCTCCTTGAATTTGCGCACAAACAACTCCCACGCATACACCGTGCGAGTATCGTCCCAACTAGCTTTAACACCCTTCCACCAATGCTCGGCGGCTCCCACAAGTTTGTAAACCGCGAACCGGACCTTGTCCTCATCCGTGCACCCAAATACATCATAAATCTTCTCCATCGACTCAATCCACAACTCAGCTTTCCTTACATCGGGCTCCCCATTGAATTCAACCGGTTTCAACTTCAGAAATTGCTCCAATCCATAGCGGGGTGGAGCTTGTTCTACCCTCAAACCTTGATCATGTATGGCCTTCATGGCCGCCTCAAACATGCCTTGAAACATGGCACGGGCTTCTTCCCTTGTATCATTCTGATTTGCATTACCGGTATTACCTTCACCACTCCTTCTACGAACCATTGTAAACAAGTACCTGCATAAAACATCAACCGTTAATCACTCCGCACACTACTACCCTCCTAGGTCATACTAGTCTACCTAGACTTATACTTAGAGCTAATGCCATAGCTCTGATACCAACTGTCGCGACCCAGGACCCCGCGGGCCCGAGACCGCGATCTGGACGTCGACTCTAAAACCAAAACTGTGAAATACCGAAATTAAAAATTCCATTTGATACCAAAAGGTGATGATCCAAAGTTTTACAAAACCAAGTTTGATAAAAACCAATTACAACTATCATAAACTTCCACAAGTTTATGCCCAACAAAATACAAATATACAATTCTTAATGACGTCATTGTTTGGTACAACTATCCCAAAAAGATTACACATTTACATAATGTAAACCAACCTATAACAACCTTCCCCAAAAGAATATAGCCACACTCGACGTCCTCTTTCTCGTGATCAGCGAGACTAATCCTTAGCACCTGGGGGGGTTAAGAAAAAACAAAGATAAAAAGAAAGGGGGTGAGATAAATCTTAATAAGTTACTAATGCAACTACATGACATGCTATGATGCAAGAAGTAATAAGCAATAATAAATATCACATAGCACATAGCATTTATCACATAACAGACAACAGCGGAAATAAACACATAACAAAGGATATAGCCAAGGTTTTCCAAACCGGAACATCCAAATAAAGGATCGCTGCGCAGCTTCAATAATCAACCAATCAACATCTTCATAATAGCATGAAAGCTGAAGAGAAATCCCCCGGTACCGGAACCAATAACCATAAAAGTGTCACAAAGGACAAGGACCATGACACAAAGTCATGCCCGGTAGCTAGATACATTCACAGAGGAAGCTAACTTGTCTTTTCCAAGGCCAATCTGGAAAAGGGTATAGAAGGGGGCAAAACAATGGTCAACATTATAATGGACTTGGCTTTGCCATTATAATCTTTCCCATCGCCCGATGCAACAAATATGCCAGCTGGGCTTCCAAATAAATGCTAAGTAATAATAATTTAGCATGAATAAACAACTTAAGGTTCCAAAGTAGGGAACCAATCCAATTAAATCACCACAAAGGTAAACCAATATAAACAGCACATCAAAGATGCCCAACATTCCCAAAACGGTACTTAAATAAATTTCATAACATATTTATTCACAAAAGAATCAATTCCACTTAAATAAGTGTTCCACGGTGTTATCTTAAGTTAATTAGAAGAAATAAATCTAAACTAATTAAGCCTTGAGTCTTAAGCCAAGCAAAAAGGGCAAAATCCCCAACAGGCGGGCGGGCGGACGCCTGTTTGGCCAGAAGGTTTGGGTCGCTGGAAAAGGGGGTGCAGGCGGACGCTCGGGTCAAGGCGGGCGGGCGCCTGGTCTGCGGGCTGGGAGGAAAAACAGAGCTGGGTTCTTCAAATTGCCTTACCATTTTCATACCAAATCCATAACACCCAAAATCAACACTCCCAACAAGATTTCTAAGGTACCCAAACAACATTTAGCCAAAAAGGGGACCTTAACAACACCCTTTATCAACCAAAATCAAGACCAAAATGCCACATTCAAGATTTCACCATTTTTAACCAAAACTCAAATAAATTCCAAAAAATTCAAAACCCAACCAAACTTCAAATATAACACATCAAGCATTTTCTAAACATGATATGAACATTTTAGCATCAAAATGGGGGAAAAGTAACTTACTTGAATTTTCTCGAAGTTGACGGAATTCAATTCTTCTTGATTCTACGCGATCCTAACGACGATCTAAACACATTTCACGTTTTAAGAAATGAGAAATAACTAGAAGAAGATGAAGGAAATGAAGAGAGAAGGTAGACAATGAGAAACTTACCAAAAGGGAGGAGAGAGAGAGGGAGTTGCTGGGAGGAGGAAGATGAGTGAGGGAGAAGAGATGGAATAGGGGGAATTGTTTTGAAATGTTACACCTAGCCCCCTTCCCCCACTAACTAGCTCAACTATGATACTCCCACTAATTATTAAGACCCAACAAACTACCCTAACCCAAATGACCCAAATAAAATGCTTAAGCATAAATATTATGAAACATAAAATGCACACATAATTATTTAAATAAATAAATAGGCAATTAAATAAATAATAATTATTTATTATTACTAAAATAGAGCCTAGATTTCGGGTCGTGACATCATCCTTTTATACACAAGCAAGACCTATTCCAAATAGGAATCTTGTGTCAATAGACATTCCAAATCGAATTAGGAAAGTGCCAGCCGACAGTACTGTGCGGCTGCCCAGAATACACTGTGCGGTCGCACATTTATCTTAAACAAACTGGTACAAATCTGAGCTAAGTGTGCGGCCGCCCAGTCCACACTGTGCGGTCGCCCACTTCCCCAGAATTTCCAAATAGTATAACTAGATACAAGTTCGCATTCCTTTAGAATATGTCATAATCCCTTTGTCCTCGACGTCATTGAACACAAGTCATGGTCAAATAGTCAACTTGTTTTTGTTCAATACTTTCTCGATTCCGAATATGTTGATAATCCAAATGCCATTGATCCAATCAATTCATTTGAGTCCGGCCGAACATTTCATCAACACCATTCCTACGAGAGGCCCAAGCTTGACATCTCTCCGAAGAGGGACAAATCCATTTAGCTTATTATTCTTCCCTACGTGAATCCGATTATGCCAATCACACCCTTTATAACTTCCCGGTTAAAGGTAGCGTTTGAATATGTCAAACATAATGTTCATCAAGTGGAAGACTATAATAACTTCATGTCTAAGGATTCAAATGACATAACTAATATGAGGTATATGTTCGACATAGACCATGACATAAATCTCATACAGCGGGTCATGTCCAGTACCTTGTTTCAAACAAGTACCCATAAATCTAATATGATCATCGCATGATCATTTAGCCTTTATACTAGTGCTTAACAAGTACTAGGGACGGAGATTATTATAAGTAAACATGAACAATAATAATAATCAAAACATCTCTTTATTGATATGAAATAAATGATAACAATTACAACGTTTATTAAACGTGCCTAGGGCACCACTACCAACAATCTCCCACTTGCCCTAGGCCCAATCTCCCATGTATCTAATACCCATGGACCTAACATGACCATCATGTTTAGCTTGTGGAAGTCCCTTTGTCAGCGGGTCCGCAACATTGTCATCAGTAGGTACTCTGCATATATTTACGTCTCCCCTATCAACGATCTCTCGAATGATATGAAAACGCCTAAGTATGTGTTTGGATTTCTGATGTGGTCTTGGTTCCTTTGCTTGAGCAATAGCACCGTTATTGTCGCAATAAAGGTCTATTGGATTAGCAATACTAGGAACCACTTCAAGTTCAGTCATGAACTTCTTAATCCAAACAGCTTCCTTTGCAGCATCCGATGCAGCAATATACTCAGCTTCTGTTGTAGAATCAGCGGTTGTACTTTGCTTGGAATTCTTCCAGCTTACAGCTCCACCATTTAACATAAACACAAAACCCGATTGCGATCGGCTATCATCTTTCTCGGTTTGGAAGCTTGCATCCGTGTAAGCATTTACAACGAGATCATCTTCCATTCCTCCATAGACCAAAAACGAGTCTTTAGTTCTTCTCAAGTACTTAAGAATCGCTTTTACAGCTATCCAGTGATTTTCGCCAGGGTCGGATTGGTATCTACTTGTCATGCTCAAAGCATAAGATACATCCGGCCTAGTACAAATCATGGCATACATGATGGACCCAATTGCCGAAGCATATGGAACATCATTCATTTTCTCACGCTCATCGTTTGTCTTAGGACATTGAGTCTTGCTTAGAGAAACTCCATGTAACACGGGCAAGGTGCCTCTCTTAGAATTTTCCATACAGAATCTTCTAATGACCTTATCAATGTATGTACTTTGGCTTAAACTAAGTAGCCTCCTTGATCTATCTCTATAGATCTTAATGCCAAGAATATATGCGACTTCACCCATATCTTTCATTGCGAAGCACTTTCCTAACCAAGTCTTCACAGACTGAAGTGTAGGAATGTCGTTTCCAATGAGCAATATGTCATCCACATATAAAATAAGGAATAGCACTATGCTCCCACTAATCTTCTTGTATACACAAGGCTCATCTTCATTCTTGATGAAACCAAACTCTTTGACCGATTCATCAAAATGGAGATTCCAACTCCTAGAAGCTTGCTTCAATCCATAGATGGATCTTTGCAATTTGCATACCTTAGAATCTTGTTTAAAACCTTCTGGTTGTGTCATATACACATCCTCTTGGAGTTTTCCATTCAGGAAAGCGGTTTTAACGTCCATTTGCCATATTTCATAGTCATGATATGCGGCAATGGCAAGCAAAATTCTTATAGACTTGATCATTGCTACGGGTGAAAAGGTCTCATCATAGTCAATACCATGAACTTGCCTATAACCTTTCGCTACAAGTCTAGCTTTGTAAGTATGCACCTTCCCATCCATGTCAGTCTTCTTCTTGAAGACCCATTTGCATCCTATGGTTTTTACACCTTCGGGTGCATCAATCAAATTCCAAACTTGATTGTCTTGCATGGATTTCAGTTCGGATTCCATGGCTCCAAGCCACTTATCCGAATCAGGAGAAGACATTGCCTCTTGGTATGTTGACGGTTCATCATTCTCAATGATTTCTACGTCATTACTATCCGTTACGAGAAATCCATATCTCTCGGGCTCGGATCGTAACCTACTAGATCTGCGAGTTGCTTGTGTATTTTGAACAGGTTCCACAACTCCTTGTGGTTCTTGTTCTTGTTCCACTATTGGTTCAATGTTATTTTCTGGGTCTCGAATTTCTTCAAGATTTATTTTACTCCCACTGATTTCTTTGGAGAGAAACTCTTTCTCTAGAAAGACACCAGTTCAGGCAACAAGCACTTTGTTGTCCTCACGGTTGTAAAAGTAATATCCTCTAGTTTCCTTAGGATATCCCACGAAAATACATTTATCAGATTTGTGTGCAAGTTTGTCTGAGACAAGTCTTTTGACAAAAGCTTCACAACCCCAAATCTTCATGAAAGATAGACAAGGCTTCTTTCCGCTCCACATCTCATATGGAGTCTTTTGAACCGATTTAGTTGGAACACGATTTAGTGTGAAAGCAGCGGTTTCTAGGGCGTAACCCCAAAAGGATATTGGAAGATCAACTTGACTCATCATTGATCGAACCATGTCTAACAAAGTCCGATTCCTCCTCTCGGATACACCATTCCATTGTGGTGTTCCAGGTGGAGTCAATTGTGAAACTATTCCACAATTCTTTAGATGATCATTAAATTCTTGACTTAAGTATTCTCCACCTCGATCTGATCGAAGTGCTTTTATACTTTTGCCAATTTGTTTTTCTACTTCATTTTGAAATATTCTAAATATCTCAAATGCTTCACTTTTATGTTTCATTAGGTAAACATACCCAAATCTACTATAATCATCAGTGAAGGTTATGAAGTATTGAAATCCTCCCCTAGCATTGCTACTTAATGGTCCGCATACATCGGAATGTATCAACCCCAATAAGTCGCTTGCCCTTTCACCCAACTTGGTAAAAGGTGTCTTAGTCATTTTTCCAAGAAGACACGACTCACAAGTATCATATGACTCGAGGTCACATGAACCTAAAAGTCCGTCCCCATGGAGTTTTGAGATACGCTTCTCATTAATATGACCAAGACGGCAATGCCATAAATAGGTATGATTTACATCATTAGGTTTAGATTTCTTATTTACATGATAGACATTGTCATTATTTTCATTCTTGACATCCAAGATATAAAGGCCATTAAATGAATTAGCAATACCATAAAGCACATCATTTAAATAAATAGAAAATTTCTTATTCTCAATAAGAAACTTAAAACCTTCATTATCCAAACAAGAAATTGAAATAATATTTCTGCTTAAATCCGGAACATAATAACAATTGTTCAAAACAAGAATTAATCCGGAAGGTAAAGTGACTTCATAAGTCCCTACGGCTAATGCAGCAACTCTTGCTCCATTCCCCACACGTAGATCTACTTCACCTTCTTTAAGCAGTCTCCTATTCTTTAGTCCCTGCACATTTAGACAAATGTGAGAACCACATCCGGTATCCAATACCCAAGAATCAGTGGTAGAAAGGAGAATATCTATCATATAGATACCTGAAGTCGACGCAGCCTTGCTGCTCTTCTTCTTCTTTTGCTCTTCCAAGAAAGCCTTGCAATTACGTTTCCAATGACCAATTTCTTGACAATGGAAACAGATTGCATCCTTTTGTGAATCGGGTTTTGCCTCAGAAGCCTTGGCAACCTTTGCCTTGCTTATTTTGGGTTTGATAACTTTCTTACCCTTTCCTTTGGCATTAGCCTTCTTCCCATCATGAACCAAGAGTACGGGAGAACCTTTCTCCACAATTTTCATCTCTGCAGTTTTGAGCATCCCATGCAACTCAGGGATATTCTTATCCATTCCATGCATGTTATAATTCATTACAAACTGATTATAACTTTTAGGCAATGAATTAAGAATGAGATCCGTGGCTAGCTCCAATGGGATTGGATAGCCAAGTTTATCAAGGTGCTCTACATAACCTTTCATTTTAAGAAAGTGAGGACTCACTTGTTGCCCTTCATTCATTTTACAAGTAGTGAATGCAACAATGGTCTTGTACCTCTCTTGCCTAGCTTTCTCTTGAAACATGGTTCTCAACTCCACACCTATCTCATAGGCTTCCAAATGTTCCAAACTTTGTTGGAGTTTTGAACACATAGCAGCAAGCATGAGACAACTTACATCTCTAGAATCATTACGATGTTTCTTGTAATTGTCTCTTTCTACCCTAGGGGCAGTAGGTGGTGGTTCAGCGGGGAGAGGCCCATCGAGAATGTACAACTTATCTTCTTGCCTAAGAACAATTCTTATGCTACGGATCCAATCCATAAAGTTGGTACCATTCTCTTCGAGCTTATCCTTCTCAAGGATAGATCGCAACGACATTGATTGAGTGTTATTAGTCATTATCTACAAATATGCAAAATTTCCAAAATTTAATAAGTACCAATTTTTCATTAAAGAAATAAATAATGTATTTTTCAAATGAAAATACTCCCATTAAATTATATAACCTTCATATACATCCAATGCATAATATAATTTAATTGGGCTAAGATCCAACTTTAATTTAACTTTTGAGTCCACGGAGGCGCACCTCTCAAAACTAAATTAATTAGGTAGACAATCATGTCAATCATATCCCATATGATTCTTAGATCCTTTTATGAGATTCTTTGAGAAATCCAATTTCAAAAAACATGTTTAATCTCATCTTTTGCCTAGGCCCAAAACTGTTTTGACGCCTAATTAAGTCCAACCATTTTAAACGCATAGGAACCATTCAATTTAATGCACCTTGCGGAGGCAAGCCCACATTAAATTAATGAACCTCATCTTGCTCATACATGAATAAGATTAATGCACCTCGCGGAGGCGAACCCACATCAAGATTACCCATGCATAAACAAGTGTTTTAATCATGGCATGGCAAAGAAGGACTTAAAACTTTATTTGAAGGTTCATCACATATAGCATATAACACATTTATGAGCACATAATATAAACATGTTACACATCAAGTTTAGCCACTAAATTAATCTCCATTAATTTAAGCATGATATTTATGTGTCATTGGTTTCTCTATAATTATGAGGATGAGACTATTTCAACTTTGGTTATTATCTCCAAATCAAGACAACAAGAAGTGCGGTCGAACTAAGCCATTAGGCAACCACAATCCCGCACTAATTCAAGAAACCAAGAAAGTAGTCCATGTGGCCGAAACTAAGCAATAGATGGTCTCGATGAACGTAGGCCAATTGCATTCACAATTCCACATGGATCTCCAAACTTTGAATCAAGAACTTTGTTTCTCAATTTTAGCAATTATGAACTCTTCATAATTCTAACTTCGTTTTATCTTTGAAACTTTGATTGCGATCAATTTTGGGAAACACAATCTCGATGAACGCAGATTAGCCATCCAAACCTTGAACCAATCTAGGAATCACAAGACTAAAACAAATAGGAAAATCAAACCCCAAAATCCACACACAAACCAACTACCCAAAACCCATTCCAGATCAGCAAGTCTGGACTGGTTCTGTTACTGGTTTTGTTGAATTTTTCGAAAAATTCCAGATTCTGTTTTTGACCAAAATCAGACCTTCTGATCCCTTTGTGCGGCCGCCCAAAAAGATCTGTGCGGTCGCCCAAAAAATGTGCGGCCGCCCAGAATCTTCTGTGCGGTCGCCCATGGCCATCAGAAGGTGCAGAATTTTCAAGTTCGAAAATTTTGTCTCAAAATCGTTTTTCCCCGATTATTAAAACTTTGATCCAATCAAAAATTAATAATCAACAATTTTGAATCCATCATAATTTATTTATTGCGATTGAATCGTGCGATTAAAGTTGCAAAACAATAAACCACATAAAATCACATAACACATAAACGTCATATATTCCAATATTCATATCATGCAAGGCACATAAACAATTTATATACACATAACATGATCTAGGTATTGAAATAATCAACATGAACGGGGCTCTGATACCACTGTTGGGTTTCGTAGTAACATGCGCAGCGGAATTTAGCATTTAAAATTTTGAAACCCAAAGCCCATAGATCCGTTCATATGATTAATTCAAATACAATAACATGAATATAGGATAAAACTAACCCTTGATGGCTATTAAATTTTCTCTTGGTCTTTGGTGGAGATTTGAAGACTTGATCACGATCACAAAGCTTGAACACGAACTTTGAAGATGATGATTTTCACCCTCTAGCGGTATCCACACTTCGAACGAAAATCAAAGGAACTTCTTTGATCTTGGTTGCTAGACCAAATTGTGAAACACGTTTTCACAATGAATTTGAACTATATGGAATTTTCTCTCTTGTGTATTATTTTGTTCTTTGACCAAGGATGTCTTAGAACAAAGTAAAACCTCTCTCAAACTCTTTGGAGACTCACAAAAGGCTATCACTGAAGTTCTGGCCGAACTCATCCTTTTATAGACAAGCAAGACCTATTCCAAATACGAATCTTGTGTCAAAAGACATTCCAAATCGAATTAGGAAAGTGCCAGCCGACAGTACTGTGCGGCCGCCCAGAATACACTGTGCGGTCGCACATTTATCTGAAACAAACTGGTACAAATCTGAGCTAAGTGTGCGGCCGCCCAGTCCACACTGTGCGGTCGCCCACTTCCCCAGAATGTCCAGAATTTCCAAAATTCCAATTTAGTCCTTTTAAGGATTCGTTATATTGTGTGTGACCCTCTAGGATTATACTAAGTTGGTAATGGGTTCAAACATGAAACCATAAGATATGATTAGGTTCTAGCAAACCGTCATACCTACCCAAATAGTATAACTAGATACAAGTTCGCATTCCTTTAGAATATGTCATAATCCCTTTGTCCTCGACGCCATTGAACACAAGTCATGGTCAAACAGTCAACTTGTTTTTGTTCAATACTTTCTCGATTCCGAATATGTTGATAATCCAAATGCCATTGATCCAATCAATTTATTTGAGTCCGGCCGAAATTTCATCTACACCATTCCTACGAGAGGCCAAAGCTTGACATCTCTCCGAAGAGGGACAAATCCATTTAGCTTATTATTCTTCCCTACGTGAATCCGATTATGCCAATCACACCCTTTATAACTTCCCGGTTAAAGGTAGCGTTTGAATATGTCAAACATAATGTTCATCAAGTGGAAGACTATAATAACTTCATGTCTAAGGATTCAAATGACATAACTAATATGAGATATATGTTCGACATAGACCATGACATAAATCTCATACAGTGGGTCATGTCCAGTACCTTGTTCCAAACAAGTACCCATAAATCTAACATGATCATCGCATGATCATTTAGCCTTTATACTAGTGCTTAACAAGTACTAGGGACGGAGATTATTATAAGTAAACATGAACAATAATAATAATCAAAACATCTCTTTATTGATATGAAATAAATGATAACAATTACAACGTTTATTAAACGTGCCTAGGGCACCACTACCAACACTAAGGCGCGCGCTTTCACCCTTTGGGGCCAGAGGCGCGCGCATCCCGCCACCAAGGCAGGAGGCACGCGCACCTGGGCATCAGTTACAGATTTCTGTCCAAGAATCCCTCCCTTGCTCCTTTTAACAGGATTTGCCCGGGAAACTGACCTTTGTGACTTGGTTTTGGCACCAAAAACACACCTTCTTCACTTATAAAAACCCCTCTAATTCACCATTGAAGAGGAGGAAGATTGGAATCATTAACAAAAACTATACACAAATACTTACAAGGCATTTTCCTAAAAACCTCTTGAAGGAGTCTATGAAGTTCTTTGAAGTATAGGTAAAAGACTACACTTTCCTCTCCTTTTCTACTTCATCTCTTCTCTCTTTCTTTTGTTTTAATCAAAAGTGAAATCACCCAAACATTTTGGGACATGACATCAAAGACTACTTCACTTCATTGAAGCTAGTCACGAAGTCATCTCCCTACATTCCAAACACCCCTTTTTTACCCCCCCCCCCTTTTATCATCAAGTATAAGAAGAACATTTCATCATTTATGTAGATTTTGATCAAGTAAGACCAACTTTAGTTTGGCGAGATGGGTGTTTAAGTACTTCCCATCTCTTAACCTAACCCCCGAACTTCATAACAAAGAATCTCTGTTTTTGTAATCAAACTTAGGCTATAAATATTAGGTTTTTCTTATGTTCCTCTAAAACATAGGTGACGACTCTAAAACATAAATAGACATCCTAGGGTAACACACTGCTCTAGCCAAGCCGTGTTCCCCCAGGGTATCTACAGGTAGTCATGATGGCTTGCTATAGTCCGCTCATGGTTTATGAGTACAAATGTGTTTGTGCTCATTGCCAACTTAATATAATCCTATGGGGTCATACACAAAAGAACGAATTGTTTAAAAGCCTAAAAATAACTTTCTGCTGGTGCTCAGCCGAGCACCTTAAAGGACTCGGCCAAGCAAGAGAAATAGAAGGGTAAATATTAGAGGTACTCGGCCGAGCACCTCAAAGGACTCGGCCGAGCAGGTCCTGTTCGGGCCATAATTCCTGATTACGTATTGTGACGGGTTTTAACCTATTTCTCCTAAAGGGTTTAGGTTAAATGAGTTTAAATACCTCTCCTAATAAACTAATCAGACACGATTGATACCTGATCAATTTAGAGAGCCTCCACTAGAGAAAATATATTCTTCTTCTTCCCAAGAACAAGAATCATAGTTTTCATATAGCCTTCATAATAGAAATAGTTTATATTGGGTCTAGCAATCCGGATCAAGAATAGTTCTTCATATCCGTTCGCGTGTGAATAAACATAGAGGGCGTTGGCATCAACTCCTCCAAGTTCATGATCCAAGTTTTACGGTCGTGTTCATGCGTTCGTGATTCAAAGAAGCGCGAAGAACAAAGATTGAAGATCTCAGAATTTTAAAGCTCCATCACGGTTAGTGTTCTAAATTCATCTCTGTATTAATTTAATCATCTTGAATGGATCTAGACTTTAGGTTTATTCCGCTGCGCATGTTTGCTCAAAACCCAACAAATTTGGGCGCATAGATTGAGCTAGGCGTAGGTCTTCTGCACGCGCTCATATAGGCGCGTAGGATGAGTTATGCGCAGGTCTTTTGCGCGCGCTCATACAGGCTCATAGAATGAGCTAGGCGCCTTATGTTGTGCGCGTGTATACAAGCGCGTTGGCTCAATCATGACTTTCTCATATCTTGATATATTAGCCCTATCCCTAAGCTTATTCTAAACAAACTGGACTATAAAAAATGAAGTATAAATACTTCTTACATATGGGCCTAAATTCCATGAAATAAAACTTAGGTGATGGATCAATCAAATCTATATATTAAAAATTGAGATATAAGTGGGTATGCCCAATAATCTCCCCCTATTTGATTGATGCAATTATCTACTATATCAGGGACAAACATTATACTTGATAACAACATGTCCAAATAAATGAAATTGGTAAATCGTGTCTCAAGTTAATGCACACGCTAGTCCAAGATATAGATTTCTAATCTATTCCAAAAAAATAAAGCATTACAATTGGAAAGATAGAACTAACTTTCAACACCTTCAAAATATATAAATTAGAGTTTTGGAATGTGTTTAAACTAAAAGTTTAAACTATATGCATGAAAATATGAGCAGTTCAAATATTATGCATATGGTTTTTGAAAAGTGATCCATTCATTGCTCTACAAACAAGAAGTTTGAATTAACAAGGTTTCTGATAGACAGTGATGCATAGTTCTCCTTAATACTTTAAATAATAGGAGTTGATGGTTGCAAGTATTCAAAAGAGAAACAAACAAAAGCTGTGCTAAAATAGTTAAGCACTAAAAGTTTTAACTAAAAAAAATGCTAAGAACATCATTGGTTGGGAGGCGCAGGGGCATCTTTTGGGGCATCATCTTCCTTCAATCCTTCTTTGATCTCGCTTATTGATCGCGCAATCTGTTTTGTAAGTTGATAAGATCTGTTGACATTTGAAAAAGTTTCAGAAACACCATCTTTGATGTAGCGTAAGTGACTATCATTGATGTTCTGATACTCATCAATAGATCTTTAAGTGATGGCTTGCTGCTGCGAGAAATTTTCAGATAACACTTGTAAGTGCGCTTCAACAGCATTTTGGGCAGTGAGAATATCAGCAGAAACCCGCTCTGTGCGCCTATCTGCGCTGGAATGGGCTACACTAAAATGAGTCACAATGAGCTCTTTTAGTACGTCTAACTTTGAAATAAGAGCGATGATAGCAATAGAAGGCGCACTAGAGTCTACGCTGTGAGTAGGCGCGGGAGTAGCTGGCGCCTTGAGTTCTGCGCTTTCTTTTGCGCCAAAAGTAGTCACTCCCAAAATTACAAGCTTATCCTTCACTTCTTTTAACTTATCAACTACATTAAGCAGTTTTTGACTATCCCCTGCTACCAATTCAAACATCTTTCTTATATCAGACGCAATACTCTTTTCTACTTCTTTAATCGCATTGACAAAATCCTGACCATCATTTAGATTGATGCCTTTATCTATCTTATTATGAAGGGAAGCAAGAGTAGCTTTGAACAACTCATTCATTTGATCAATTGCGTCATTCCATTGTTGAGGAGTGAGAAAGTGTTTGTCCCTTATATCCCCGCCTATGCGCGCCATCTCCCCCTTAATGGCAGCAATCTCATCAACTTGGCTTACAATCATAGAGGTATGAAGCTCTAATTTCGATTCAATATGTGCCTGGCCCTACTGAAGTTGCTGAAGTAAGTTAAGAACCAATCCCATATCAGTAAGAGGTTAAAGAGGAGGCGCATGAGTAGAAGTGGGCACAGGACTAGGGCGCTGGACAGGAGGTGGAGCAGAGGCGTGCTGAGGGGAGGGAAGATAGTCATCACTTGAGTCCCCAAAGGCATCAGCAATCATTTGCCTTGTTGTTGAATCTAGAGAAGTAGTGGGAACCACAGTGGCAGAAGGAGGCGCAGGAGCTGGGGGCGTAGGAGTGGTTCTGCACCTTATAAGGGGTCTGCTCCCCCTGAACAGATTCATCTCCTAAGTCGCCAAATAATTCTGCAGAAAGTCTATCCCTGAATTGTTGTTGTTCAGTAGTTAGTTTGATGGGCGCAAGAGTTGGTGGATTGGAAATTTTTGGTGCTGTTGTTGTTGTTGTTGTTGTTGGTCAGGTAGGAGGCGCACGAGGATTAGGCTCATAAGGTGCAGGAGCGCGCTGAACATCGGCGCTGGAACCTGCGCCTTTTTGCCTTTCAATACTAGCTAATGCACCAGCTTGTTTAAGTTGATATTCCTCATCTTTCTTCCTTTGCATCTCAAGTCTGCTAGCCTCTTGTACGCGCTTTAAATCTTTTTCCTCATCTTTGTCAGTTCTGGGGCGCTTCGGTGGTCTGCCCTCACGATCAACAAAATCAACCATGCCACCAGACAAGTCTCTGGGCGCATGCCCTCTTTCAACTCTTCTCTGTTCAGCCTTTTCGGCATCATTCAAACCCTCATCCTCTGTTTTGCCTTTTCCTTTATCAAAATCAGCTCTAGGAACTGCGCTTAAGGGAGCGCTGGTTGCTACGCCTTTGGCAATCTCTTCATCTGCGCCTTCACCTTCTGATTCAGTGGCTTCATCTACTAAACCTTCAACTCTATCTTTGATTTTTATCCCAACTGTGCGCTTGGCAATCTTCTTCCTGAGCTTTTTCAACACCAGATTTGCAGCGCCAAAGACAGGAACATCTTCCTGTTGAAGCTTAGGATTCATATGAAGGAAATTGTGGAGGTCAGAATAAGTTAGGAAGATTTTGGTCAGGATGCGGCAATGATTTTTGAACTTGGTTTTCCCATCAGCTTTGCTCTTGTTGTACTTCTCAATTTGTTCCATCAGAGTTTTCATCAAAACTTGGGGCCAGTTCAGCTTGGCCTTGCCCATGATAGCTGCAGTATACTCCCACTGGTCAACCGTGAATCTATTCACATTTTCAGTTTTGAACACAATTGAAATGTCCACCAAGTGCGCGATGTGCGCCAAGAGATCTCCTCCATCTCTTATTTCAACAGTTTTGATATTGTTCTGTAAAGTAGGGACATTCAAATAAGCCTTTGCCACAATGTTCTGCGCGGCAAGCGCATAGGTCATAGCTCGACCTGATACACTTTGAGGTCCAGTAGTATCAAAATCCAGAACATTTCTGATAGTGCCATAAGTGATTGTGACTGCGACATCGTGGGCAGTAGCAGTGATCTTGAATCTAGTACACCCTTCAATTTCAGTCTCAATGATTTGAGCAGAAGAAAAGAACTCATCAACTAAAAGAGGCACATAGAAGTCCTGGTCCATCGTATAGAGAAGGAGAAGTCCAGATTTTTTGATGTACTCCATAATATCCATTCCCATTGGATCAGCTGCAAGTTTAGCAATATTGAAAGTTTCACAAGGTTTGAAGTTAGTAGGATCCTGTAAAAACAAGAATAGATTGAAGTTAGGAATGAAGTGTCGTATAGAAGCATAAGAATGTGTAGAGTAGAATTAGGCGCAGAAAAGTATAGGCGCAGAACATTTGTATTAGCACGAGGCGCATACAAGTATTAGGCGCATGTACTTTTGAGGCGCATAATTACAAGGCGCATTAGTATGATTCTATAGAAATACTAAGTAAGAATTAAACATAAAAAAAATTGACTAAGTATGAAGTTAGGAGCATAAGGTTAGGCGCATAATGTCATAGGCGCAGAACAAGAGGCGCATATGACCATAGTCGAATAAATATTAGGCGTATAACTAGATACTTAGGCGCATAGATTTATCTTGAATTTAAACTTAGCATTAAAAAACAATAAAGTCACAAACACATAGAAAACATAAACAGGGATGAAATAAGGATCAAACAAGAAAAATTATGAAAAAAAAGTTTCAAGAATCAAAGAACCCTAAACAAGCTAGAAAAGCGAAGAACACGAAGAACACAACTTGAATGCTCGAAGAACATCACGAACACCAAGAACACAAAAGTCATGAAACTCACCAAATCTAACAAATAATATATCAAAATGACCGCACGAACACAAGGATTCATAATATGTAAACCAAAACAAAAACAAATCAACAATGAAACCAGAACAAGCAATTATAATCCCAAAAATTCAAAAAGTCAAAAATCACATAAATCTCAGATTCGCAAGCTTTAGAGCATTGATCGTTGAAAAGTTAGATTATAAAGATTTGAAATCACGATACGAGCAAAACCTAACAAATGATTTCACAAACGATAAACAAATAAGAGAGAAATCAAGAGAGAGAAAATCTAGGTTTATTATAAAAAAAATGGGATTATCAGAAATCAAGAAAAGAAGAAATTAAAGAGGTAAGAGTTGAAGAATTCATACCATCTCGTCTTGAGGTGTTTTGGATTTAGTTGTTGTAGCTCGTTTTGAACCCATTTATAAGTAAAAATGACAAAATTTGAGGAAGAAATGAAGGAAAACGAGTAGAGTGAGAGAGAGAACAAAGTCTGGTTGAGAGTGGCGAGAGAGAGAGAGAGAGAGAAGATGTACAGTGACACTAAAAAGGTTAGTAGAGGGTCAAGGGTCACTATTTATAGTTCTGGGTTTTGAAGTAGTGGGGAAGTGGGAAAGGCGGTTATGGAGTGAAAAATAGGAAGAAGTGGAGTAGTGGACATAAATTGAATGGGGTGTCATAAAAGGATGATGATGTGGCACTAAATGTTCAGAAAAATTGTACCACTTCCCACATAAGTGTATGAACAATTTTGGCTTTTTATGCACAAACACCAAAACACATCTGTTTTGGTATAAGTTTGGGGTGCATAAGTCAAACAATATATCCCCAAAAAATAAAAATTTTGAAAAACGAAAAATGAGGGAAATTAATTGCACAAGTACACTTGAACAATTTAAGAATGTCTATGATAAGACATATGACAAAATAAAAATTTAAGGTAGAAGTACATACCTGGTCCTTGTGAAAAATTAATTCGTTCAATCATTGAATCATAAATGAGGCACATGGCTTAAAGGCGCATCATCTTGCTTTGCGCGAAAATAGGCGCATAATGCATATAGGCGAGCAGAAACCAATGGCGCGCATAATGACTTGGGCGTAAGGCGCAAATTTTCTTTAAAACCTTGAAATTTATCTGTTGAAGTAAAACTAACAAGACAAAAGAAATCATTAGTAGTAACAAACTATAAGGACTTATTTAAGTTCAAGCATACCCATTTATCCTCTCAAGAAAATGAACCTTTTTTCATCCACTGCTTTTGTAAGAATGTCTGCAATTTGGTAGTCGGTTCCCACGTGTTCCAAATGAATATTTCCTTTTTCCACGTGATCTTTGAGAAAATGATATTTGATGTCTATGTGCTTTGTCTTTGAATGTATGACAAGATTTTCTGAAACTGCAATTGATGAAGTGTTGTCGCAGTAGATGGGACAATTTTCTTCAATGATATCGTAGTCCACCAATTGCTGCTTCATCCATAGAATCTGACAACAACAACTTCCAGCAGCAATATATTCTGCTTCTGTAGTTGAGACAGATACTGAAGCTTATTTCTTACTAGCCCATGACACAAGTCTGTATCCAAGGAAATGACAAGTGCCACTGGTGCTTTTCCTGTCAATCGTACATGCTGCATAATCTGCATCTGAGTAACCTACAAGTTTAAAATTCAAATCTTTGGTGTACCAAAATCCAAGGTTAACAGTACCAGATAGATATCTTATAATACGTTTTACAGCAATCAAGTGCGCTTCTCTAGGGTCAGATTGATAACGAACACAAACACACACACTAAACATAATATCAGGCCTACTAGCAGTAAGATAAAGGAGATATCCAATCATACCTCTGTAAAGAGTTTGATCAACCTTTTTACCTTTTAAGTCTTTGTCTAGTTTGTTGCTAGTGGCCATTGGAGTGTCGTATGCATTAGCATTTTCAAGTCCAAACTTTTTTATAAGATCTCTTGTATACTTTGCTTGGTTGATAAATATGCCTTCATTCAATTGTTTGACTTGAAGTCCGAGGAAGAATGTGAGTTCTCCCATCATGCTCATCTCAAATTTGCTTTTCATAAGTTTCTCAAAGCACTTGCACAACAATTCATTAGTACAACCAAATATAATATCATTAACATAAATTTGAAGAAGTAATTTATGACCATTATGTTTGGCAATGAAAAGAGTAGTATCGATTTTACCGCGAGTGAAGTCTTTCTCAATAAGAAACTTGGATAGTGTATCATACCATGCTCTTGGAGCTTGTTTAAGTCCATACAAAGCTTTTTGGAGTTTGTAAACATGATTTGGAAATTTTGAATCTTCAAATCCAGGTGGTTGAGCTACATAGACTTGTTCTTGGAGTTCACCATTCAGAAACGCGCTCTTCACATCCATTTAATATAGCTTGAAGTTCTTGTGAGCAGCGTAATCTAGAAAGATTCGGATTGCTTCAAGTCTTGCTACGGGTGCAAAGTTTTCATCATAATCAATCCCTTCTTCTTGCCTACAGCCTTGTTCAACCAACCTTGCTTTGTTTCTTGTGATGGTTCCATTCTAATCCATCTTGTTTCTGAACACCCATTTTGTACCAATCACTCCTTGATCATGTGGTCTTGGAACCACAGTCTAAACCTTACATCGTTCAAATTGATTGACTTCTTCTTGCATTGCAATAACCCAATTTGGATCTTGGAGCGCTTCACCAGCCTTCTTTGGTTCAATTTGAGAGATAAATGCAGTGTAAGCATCAAAGTTTGTTGCTCTCCTTGTACGAACCCCAACATTTAGATCACCAATGATATTAGCAATTGGGTGACCTCTAACTTCACGAATTTCAGGAGGTAAGTTAGGTTGAGTAGTTGTAACTTGAAGGTCTTCAATTGGTATATCTTCACCATATTCAAAGTCATCAAAATTAGAGGTTTGAATTGGTTTAGAATTGAAAATGGGAGTAACATCAGGTGCAACACTAGATTGAGGCGCAGGAGTGAGTGCATCAGGCGCATCATTAATTAAAGGTGCAACTGAAGCTTCACTGGTTGCCCTATTGTCAAAATTGGGCACAGTTGATTTAGATGGATTTCCTTAAGTAGATGTATTCTGATCTTATGTAGGCGCAACTTTTATAGGAGCACCTGACTCAATAGACTCAGTAGAATCATCAGAATCATTTGGAGCCAAATGTGGCTCAAGGAGAGAATGTTCATCAAATGTAACATATACAGATTCAACTATCACTAAAGTAGATCTATTAAAAACACGAAAAGCTTTAGAATGTTTGGCATACCCAACAAAAATACCTTCTTCGGCTTTGGCATCAAATTTACCTCTATGTTCATTCCTGTTGTAGAAGATATAGCATTTACAACCAAAGATTTTGAAGAAAGCAATGTTGGGAGATCTACCACGCCAAAGTTCATATGGAGTCTTGTTGTGAATTTTGTTGATGAATGAACAATTCTGAGTGAAACATGCAGTGTTGACAGCTTCTTCCCAAAAGTACTTAGGTAGTTTGGCTTCAGCTATCATCGTTTTTCAAGCCTCGATCAACGTTCTATTTTTCCTTTCCGTAACTCCATTTTGTTGAGGAACTCTAGAAGTTAAGAAGTTATGATCTATTCCATGATCATCACAATATCGAGCAACACCGTTGTTCTTAAATTATGTTCCATTATCAGACCGAACACTTACGATGTCATCTTCTTTTTGTGTTTGGAGCAGTCTGAAGAGAGTGGTCAAGATGTCATAGAAATTATCTTTTGAGATCATCATCTCCACCCAGGTATATCTTGAATAATCATCCACCATAACTAGAGTATACTTGTTTCCTCTAATACTTGCATTGATAACTGGTCAAAATAAATCAATGTGAAGCAGTTGCAAACATCTAGAAGTTGAGGGATTTATCTTGCTGGAGATAGACTGTTTTGGTTGTTTGCCAAGTTGACACGCGGCGCACTTTTTCTCATGATGATCAGCAACTTTGGGGAGTCCTTTAACAAGGTTGTTCCTGTTGAGTTTAGATAAATACTTGAAGTTCAAGTGACTTAAGCGCTTGTGCCATAGCCAACTATTTTCTCTCACACTGTTTGCTACAAAACAAAGATTAGTACTAGAGTTCATATTTTGAAAATCAATAATATAAATATTTGTCTTACGATATCCAGTAAGTAACGTTGCTCCAATTTTGCCATCCTTTATAAGACATTTCTTTGAAGTGAAATGGCATTGTAATCCATTGTTGCAGAATTGAGATATGGATAATAGATTGTGCTTGAGTCCTTCAACTAGAGATACTCTTTCAATGCACACTTTGTCTTTCTTGAGCTTTCCATATTCTACAACATGTCCTTTATTATTATCACCAAATATTACTGAGGGACCTCTTTCTTCATGAACATCTTCAAGTAAAGTACTATCTCCAGTCATGTATCTAGAACATCCACTGTCGAGAATCCATTCATACGTTTTAGCTTTTGAAGATCCAGCCATGAAGCAAAGAACCTGAAATTTAGACATTAAAGCAGGTCCCCTTTATTCCTTTTTGGGTCCTAGGGTTAACAACTTTTGACAACCCAGTCTTGCCTAACCTTGGGATTTTTACGTCATTTGGAATTAGGAGTGAATCGCAAAAGGTATTCCACGGCCTTATAACCAGAACAATGATGAAAGCCACCAATCACATGAGTTTTCAAAAACTCCTTACTTTTATTTGGGATAGCATTCTTAATTGGGTCAGATGAACTAGCCTTAAAAAAAATTCTTTCTTTTGAAATTTTGGAGCGCTTATTCTAGGAGGGCGCATAGGGCTTGGAGGCGCACGGCGGTGAGGCACGTGGCTCCTAGGCGCATAATGTTCACTCGTAGAAGGAGCGTGCCTTGTTTCAAGAATGCTTTTGCTAGAAGATGATTCATCTGTAGCTATTTCCTTCCCTTTAGCTTTCCCAAATTGATTCGTTGGGTAGACATAATGGAATGTTTGTCTTTGGACGTGTCCCTATCCTTTACCCTTAGAATTGGAATGTTTTTCCTTTGGAATTTCAAGAGTTTGTTGGGAGGTAAATTCACTATCTCTTTCACAACAGACATCACACTTAAAGTTGTCACAAGTTTATGTGAATCCCAAGCCTCCTTTATCACCACTGGATTTTTGAGATTCAAAGATATTGTCCACAGTGACACGAGAATTGGACCACTCATTTGTAATTCTTTTTTAGATCAGTAATTTGAGTAACCAATTCCTCATTTTGAACTTTAAGTTGTGATTTCTGTTCTGTCAGAAAAGTGTTTGTATCAGTAAGAGGAGTCATGCTCTTTATCTGCTCCTTAAGGAGTGCAAGTTCAGATTTTAGAAGAGATTTCTCCGTCTCAAGCTGGAAAATTTCATCACATGATAGTACTAAAGCTTCCTTCATATCACCAAATCTACTGATTACCTTTTCATCTTCTTTGAACAACTTTTCTTGCTTTTCAATAGCTTCATTTGTTGGTAGTGGTGCCCTAGGCACGTTTAATAAACGTTGTAATTGTTATCATTTATTTCATATCAATAAAGAGATGTTTTGATTATTATTGTTGTTCATGTTTACTTTTAATAATCTCCGTCCCTATTGTTAGTACCCGACCTGAAAATGAGTTTATTAGGGCTTTCCCAAATATACAAGGATTTTATAGGAATTAAAAACCTCGCAAAGACTTGTCCCGGATTCCCGAAATACCTCATTTATGACAAAATCCATCAAAATAGGTAACTTATGGTTTCCTTAAAACCATGCAGAAACCCTAGCTTAAGAATCAAGCCAACCCGCATCTTTGGCCACGCGGCCAACATTGCCGCGCCCCAACCTTGGCCACGCGGCCACTCTTGTCGCCGTCTTCAATCATGGCCAGGCGGCCAACCTTGTCCCGGATGATCTCAGCCGTCAGATCTTCCCATCAGTTTACTATATAAACTCATTCCATTCCATTGGTTTAGGGGATCCCGAGTTTGAGAGTCTTAAATCCGATTTTGAGAGTTCTTAAACATTATTTTGCTCCCTAATTAAGCATTCAAACACTCAAGGAGATCAAGGTTTATTTCTTGCCAACATAGGTAAGTTATCTAACTTTTTCTTCATGTTCTTGCATCATTTTTAATGTAGATCTTTTATATTCATGTTCTTACATGTTTATTCATAGTTTCTTCATATGCTTTGCATGTTCATTCATATGTTCATAATATGTTCTTCGCATGTTCTTCGTGTTCATAGATTAAAACCTTATTTATGCTATATTTAGGGTTGCGATCTTCATGTTTGCATGTTATTTCATAGCCGATGATGATTTAGGGTTCATCAACCCAAGGATGATCTAGGAACTATTTCTAAACCCTAAACTTTAGGTAATTACTCCCATGTTCAATAATCCTCCCATGATGAATGTGATGAATGTTCATTGAGATCTCATTGATGGCATAGTCATTATTCTAGGATGTGATCATCCTGCATGTTTCTTTCTCCTCCCTCTTCATTATGCATGATCCCTATTCTCTCTCCACATTCTAATTATGTGCCAACTACGCTGACCTGAGCTTCTCACATTGAGAGGAACGTAGGCAATCTTCGGATCCGGTCTAAATCACTAACACACTACATACACCGCATCATGATAGAAAGACCGATTAATTCGGGCAATAGGAGTGATAACGTTCAATATTCTTCTCTTGTTGTAATTTGACCCCCGAACCCACTAAAAATGCCTTTTTCAATGTTTTGGCTTTAATTAAAACGGTGTGGCGACTCTCATAATTTTAATGTCGTTATGAATATTACCTTTTGTAAATAAAAATAATCACAAGATACTTCCCATGCGTCGCTTCATCGGAAAGGGGTATTCACTGTGGCGACTCTGCTGGGGACTGCTTTGAAACTTTTTCAAACTTAGTGGGTCTAACTTTCGTCACATCATGATGCTTGCCATGTTTACACATGCACACACTTGCCATGTTTACACATGCACACACCTGCCATGTTTATACATGTACACACTTGCCATATTTACACATGCACACACCTGCCATGTTTACACATGCACACTTGCCATGTTTTCACGTGCCCCCTACAGTTAATCCATGTTTACACATGCACCCGCGCACTCCGCCATGTTAATACTTGTACCTTGTACCTTGTACCATGTACCCTTGTTATCTTCGCTTTAGTATTAGGGTCAAACAAAACTATGCTATGCTCCCTTGTACATTATTCTCTCTCTCTTTCTCTCTCTCTCTCTCTCTCTCAAGCATTGCATCGCATCATTCAAACGTTCAAAGCTTCTCTCTTTTCTCCCTAAAAAGAATTAGTTTCTTGCCTCACACTACCACTAGTTCGTGTCAGCATTGCACAGGTCCCCATTACCCGGAGTATTCGATGTGCAGGAATTTGTGTGCTACTGTCACACTCTTTTCGAGTCACTCGTCTATTCCACTCACCGTATACGGTGGGAACCTTTTACCTAACCAATGTCAACCCACACTAGTGTAGGTAACACACCTAGGTTTTGAGCTGTTGGTTTGGCTAGCTTTTCCTTAATAGTCAATTAACGTGTTGTCCATGTCAGTCATCCCCAAGTCAATGATGAATCGAGATCTTTTGAGAGGAAGTGCACAAAAAATTGATTTCCCTACAAGGGACGTGCCATAGTAAGATGAGTGTTTGTTGTCAAGATCTCCGCTCATCATTAACTTGTGATGTAACCTAGACACCACGATAAATGCCTTTAAGGAAGGGATAGTCGTAGGATCCGATGGTTGGTGGAAGCCGCTTGCCCTATAGGACCCTCGCCCAAATTGTCCGTTTGGGGGTGTGCAATTCAGATGAAAAACGAGGGGTCTATAGACGTAGGGATGGCCTCCACTAATCGTAGTCTCCTAGCTAGTTGCGAAAAAGGGGTACCCCTTCCAACCAATTAAGATGTAAAAAATCTATGTTTTTGTAAATTAAAATATACTTTGCATGAGCCTTCCCCCTCTCCTAAAAGCTTCATTGCCCTTCAACCTTTCAGCAAAGCAAGTTTGGATCCGTTCGGGTGGTCGACTACAACGTGAAGCTTCTACTCCGTCCACGTTCTTAGTCTCGTCATCAGCAATGTCAACTCCCGTTTCCTCTTCAGTCTCTGTCCCTCCTACTAGTGCCGCCGAGCTCAACACCGAGACCACTCTCAATGGTATTCCCCCAAGCCTCCAGAACTTCCTCGCCGGTCTCGAAGCCAAGATCCAAGATCAAGAATCTCGAGGAAAGCAACAAGATTTTGGAAGACCAGAACCAACTGTTGAATGACCACATTCAGCAAAAGGGGACTAGGATGGTGCCCGATGGTAAGAATTTCATTTATGTCGAGGATGAAGAGGTCAATACCAACTGTCCCACCAATACCAATGCCACTGCCTTCCCACTCCCAAGCTACCGCAACGCTCCACCTCCTTCTCTCTACACCCAACAAGGTTTCACTACCATGAGCAAAAACAAGGCTGTTTATGAACCTTCCCCTGAACTGCTTGGTGGCTACCTCTCTGCTAGCAAACTACCCGCACCCTCGTTGCCTCTGAGTATTAGGATGGCCGCTGCTACTACTTCCACTACTCCTCCCGTCATTCTGTCAGAATCTATCCCCGACATCTCCAATCACCCTGTGGTCACGGCCATGCAAGAGAAAATTCGCAAGTTGATCGAGACCGTGGATAAGCAAAGTGCACCGACTACCAAGACAATCAACCCTAGCCAAGTGGGGGCTCTCCCCAAAGATTTCAAGATGCCTAAAGTGGCGATGTTTCATGGTGACTCGTGTCCTAAGACTCATTTGGATAGTTATGTGTTGGCCATGAGGGCTCGTGACTGCACCAACGAACAAATGGCTCACGTATTCCATAGCACTTTGGATGGTATAGCTCTGCGTTGGTTCTTGGGGCTAGAACCAGGCGAGAGGCAAACTTGGGATCAAATTAGTGTCATTTTCTGTGAGAAGTATCATGCTAACTTGGATTGGCATGTGAATCGAACGGATCTTGAGAACACTATGCAAAAGCCCGGCGAGGCTATTTATGATTTTTATAAGAGGTGGAATCATCGGTTGTGCGAGGTCCAATACCCACCAAAAGCAAAGGAACAGAAGCAGATTTTTTACAAATGCTTGCTACCGGAGATGAAAGCAGCTATAGGTAATGGTTACTTCCCTGATTTGCGGGAAATGGTTGACGCCGGAGTAAGGTATGAAGCTGGGATCACCGGAACTGCGCCGCCAAAGGAAAGCTCGAAAACCAACAACAACTCCTTCCGTTACAAAGCTCCTACTACTTCTGCACCTCTCAAAAGTTGAAAAGAGGCCGTTGGGCATGTCAACTTGGTCCAAAATGAAGCGTCGTTTAATGTTCAAGCTGTCACAAGGAATGGGGCTCCGCCGTAAAGAGAGAGGGAGCACTTTGACGATTTTGGAATGCCTATGGGGAAAGTCTTTGACGTGTTAGTCAAGAGAATTCTTATCAAGCCTTTAGAGAATTACCAACCTGCCTACCCAAGAACCGATTTGGACGCCTCCAAGTTCTGCAAGTATCACAAGCACATCGGGCACACAACGGATGGTTGTATTCAACTGAAACGCGTAGTTCAAGGGTTGATCAATGACAAGAAGGTTGAGAAGCCGAAGGGTCCTAATGTGGTGAATAACCCCCTTCCTAATAACGGTGGGGTTAACATGGTTCAAACGATCGAAATCAACATTCTAGAGCTCACGGATTCCCTCGCCATAGCAAAGATGACGATGGCTAGTGTTTTGGAAGTGCTTGTGAAGTTGAAGGTCCTCGAGCCGTTCGAAGGACACCTCCCTTGCCTTGGTTGTGATTTGTCAAAGTTTTGCCACTAGCACTGTAACGCCCCGAATCCTTAGATTTGCTGTAAACCATAGAATTCAGACACGCTACTACTTTAAAAACGGGTAAAATTTAAAACTAAAATACAACTATACTCCTTTAATGACGTAGGAGATACACTACTAAAGATGGTTCAACACTTGATCACCTTTTACTACTTTACATAGCCAAAAACTAACTTCTATACTTCCATTACTCGGCCTACAAGCCGGTAAATAAAAGAAGATAACTTTATTTACATATACACAACTGTACCCTAAAAATTCTGAGTTTAACATACTCAGTCTAACCCACGTCCTCACAAAACAAAAGTATAATAACCTACCCAAAATATATTTCCCTTAGCACCCGAACTGGATACTACGATCCTCACCTCGAGCTATCGCTAGCCTTCTTTGGATCTAAGGAAAACAAAGAAACAATAAACGGGGTGAGATAAAATCTCAGTAAGTTACTACTATCATAGCATGATATGCATACATATAGATATGAAGCATGGAAGCAGTTCATTAACCATATATATATCAAGTAGCACATCACATGAGTAGCTACTCCCACTCATTATACAACACGTATAGCTAAGCAGACATTACAAAGGATATTTCTTTCCTCCTTATTACTCCATACCCAAACTTAACGTTGATGTCGATCTTCATGTTGAAGGCCGCTTCACAAAATCAGAGGAGACCCGTTACCCAGTATCTCAAACCAAGAACCAAGAACAAAAGAGCCATTCAATCATTGTGCTTAATGCTCCAATCATTGAGAAAGCTAGACCCCTACTGTGATCAATAATAGGAGCAAACGGTCACAGATGCATAGATTCACGGTTATTACTCAGCCCCAGCTCTCATAATAAACGTGAACCTATACACCCCCGAAACACATAAACCAGCTGGACTCACAACCAAGTACACAAGTAATATTTACTTGACATTATGAAACTAGTACTAGGCCCAAAGTAAGGGACTAGATCATTAACCATGTACATCACTTAGGCATAATTGTATAAAATGCTCAAATTCACTTGTAACACATTTAGTATGTATCATTTACCAATTCATCTTCTAGTAATCAAGAAGAGTGTAAATAATCATTTACTTATCAATATAAGCTTTCATAACACATACAAAGTACTCCCTATCAATTACCAACACTTAGAAATAAAAAGGATCAAATAAGGCTGAAACAGGGGAAGGGTGCGCAGGCCTCCCTTCCCAGGGTGCGCGCGCCTCCTTAAATCAGCAATGAGGCCCTAACAATTTAACTAAGGGTGCGCACGCCTCCCCACAATGGGTGCGCGCGCCTCCCATTTGCAGAAGCTATGGAAATCACACAATTTGAGGGTGCGCACGCCTCTCCCAAAAGGGTGCGCACGCCTCCTTCCAAAACCCAAAATTTTAAACTTCAGATAAAGGGTGCGTGCGCCTCCTTCTCTATGGTGCGCGCGCCTCCTAGCCGAAATTCAGAACACCAGCATTCAGTTCCTGGGTTTTTCTTGCCCAAAACTTCATTTTTACAAAAATCATTTAAACCCAGAATTCCTATTACCATCTACACTTGCTGAACTTGTTTTAGGTGTCTAACACACCCAAAACCAACTGAGAACCATCCCCAATACAAACCTTAACTCAAAACTTGGGATTGAATGGTAAAAACCTAAAAAAGGCACTTCTTGCCTAGAACTTCATAAAAACCCAAATCAAATCCCATCTTACTCCTATATACATCATACCATTCATGAATACTCATAATAACATTAAATTTTGGGGAATTTAGTAACTTACCTATCCCGGAAAAGTATCAAGAAAACAAAAATTGAATCGGTAGAAATACTCTATTCAATGCCCTGAACAATTATATATATTTAGAATTTGAAATAGAGTAGTAATTTAAAAGAAATAAAATTAAAAAGAACAAAACCCTTACCTTCTTCCACCATGGCCAAACACAGAGGGAGTAAATTGGGTGTGTATGTGTGTGTTACACTGAGAAAGAGAGATGAGGATGAAGATGCACAAAGCCTATTTATAGCCTCTCCCCATAAGCCCCTCCACTTTCATTTCTAACAACTAGACCCCCAAACTTTAAAGTTACACTTTGAACCCTAAAGTTTCAACTAACTTATTTATTCCTTTTAACAAAATTTCTACTAACACATTAACTACCACATATGCTCAAATAATATAACCAAGTCCTAAAAATTTTACCTAGCACATAAAATGCACACTTTTATAATTTAGCACTTCAATTAAATACCACATAAATCACAAAATAAATTATAATTATGTAAATGGCAAAAATATGAAAATAAAATTGGGTGAGGCGTTACATCCTCCCCACCTTAAAAGAAAATTCGTCCGCGAATTTTATTTATCTACATAATCACATTACTTACCAAAGTTATCAAATAGACTCGGGTATCTCTCTCGCATTTCTCGCTCAGTTTCCCAAGTAGCTTCTTCAATCTCATGGTTTCTCCACAACACTTTCACAAGGGGAATCCGCTTGGTACGCAAGACTTGTTCCTTCCAATCAAGTATCTCTACCGGAAATTCCTCGTAGGACAAATCAGGTTGGAACTCAATTGGCTCATACTCAAGAACATGAGATTCATCCGCGATATACTTACGAAGAGTAGAAACATGAAACACATTATGGACCCCGGACAATGATGGCGGTAAAGCAAGTCTATAAGTCAATTTCCCAATCCTCTCAAGTATTTTAAATGGCCCTATATACCGAGGAGTCAACTTCCCTTTCTTACCAAATCGTTTCACACCTTTCTGTGGCGACACTTTCAAGAACACGAAATCCCCGACTTGGAATTCAAGATCTCTTCTTCTGTTATCAGCATAACTCTTTTGACGACTTTGAGCTGTCCTCAATCTATCCCGAATCAATCTCACACTCTATACCGACTGTTGAACCATTTCGGGTCCCAAAAGATTTGCTTCCCCGACCTCATCCCAACATATAGGTGATCTACATTTACGACCATACAATGCTTCGTAGGGGGCCATCTCAATACTAGACTGGTAGCTGTTATTATAAGAAAATTCAACTAACGGTAAATGAACATCCCAACTACCTTTGAAGTCAACTGCACATGCTCGTAACATATCTTCAAGAATTCGTACTAGCCTTTCCGACTGCCCATCTCACTGTGGGTGAAATGCCGTGCTGAAATTCAAATTAGTCCCCATCGCCCCTTGAAGAGCTTGCCAGAATCGGGATGTAAACCGAGGATCTCTATCGGATACTATACTCACTGGAACCCCATAAAGCCGGACTATCTCCTGAACATATAAAGAAGCCAACTGAGTCAAAGAATACCCCATAGAAAAAGGCAAAAAGTGAGCTGACTTGGTCAACCGATCTACTATAACCCAAACTGCTTCATAACCCTTTCGAGTACGTGGTAAACCAGTTACAAAATCCATGGTGATATGCTCCCATTTCCATTCAGGAATCTCTAAAGGTTGTAACAAACCTGCAGGACGTTGATGTTCCACTTTCACCTGTTGACATGTTAGACATTTAGACACATAATCTGCAATCTCCCGTTTCATACAGTTCCACCAGAAATGCTTCTTCATATCTTGATACATTTTCGTACTTCCCGGATGTAAGGTATACCTTGTTTTATGAGCCTCCTCTAATACTTGCAATTTAATCTCACTATCAACTGGAATACAAACCCTACCGCGAAAAGTAAGAATCCCATCATTATTAAAGGCAAAGTCGAGTTGTTTACCTTCTTTCATTCCATTAACAATCTTCTGTAATTCAGGATCAATCTTCTGAGCTTCTTTAATCTGTTGAAGAAGAATAGATGTAGCCTTTATATTCGCAAAACTCAAGCCATGACTTAACTCATAAGGATTCCAGTCTCGCAAATCTTCTAGCAATTTCCACTCTCGTGCCATCAAATGTGCAATATAGGTGTTCCTACTCAAAGCATGTGCCACCACATTAGCCTTTCCCAGGTGATACAAAATTGTACAATCATGATCCTTCAATTTTTCCATCCATCTGCGTTGTCTCATGTTAAGTTCTTTCTGAGAAAATAAATACTTTAGGCTCTTATGATCTGTGAACACTTCAAATCTAACCCCATATAAATAATGCCTCCACTTGTGTAACGCAAATATAATCGCAGCTAGCTCTAAGTCATGAGTAGGATAATTCACTTCATAAGGAGTCAATTTTCTCGAGGCATAAGCAATTACCTTACCATTTTGCATTAACACACAACCCAACCCTTCTTTGGAAGCATCCGTGTAAACCACAAAATTATCTGACCCCTTAGGCAAAGCCAATACTGGAGCCACCGTCAATCTTCTTTTCAACTCCTGAAAGCTCGCTTCACATTTGTTATCCCATTTGAAGGCTATAGATTTTCGAGTCAAGCTTGTCATTGGTGTAGCAATTTTAGAAAATCCCTCAATAAACCTCCGATAATAGCTTGCCAATCCCAGAAAAATACGTACCTCCGTGACTGTAGTTGGTCTCTTCCATTTAACTATGGCTTCTATTTTTGAAGGATCAACAAAAATACCTGCCTCTGACACCACGTGTCCCAAGAAAGATACTTCTTCTAACCAGAAGGCACACTTACTAAATTTGGCAAATAATTGCTTGTCCCGAAGAACACCCAATACCATCCTCAAATGTTGCTCGTGCTCCGCCTTGGATTTAGAATAAACCAAGATGTCATCTATAAAAACCACCACAAAACAATCTAGATAGGGTTTGAAAACCCGGTTCATCAAATCCATAAACACCGCAGGAGCATTCGTCAACCCAAATGGCATAACCACGAACTCATAATGTCCGTATCTGGTACGTAAGGCTGTCTTTGGTATATCTTCTTCTCGGACTTTCAATTGATGATATTCGCTTCTTAAATCAAGCTTCGAATAAACCACGGACCCCTGAAGTTGATCAAACAGGTCGTCAATGTGAGGTAGCGGATACTTGTTTTTAATTGTTACCTGATTAAGCTCCCAGTAGTCAATACATAACCGCAGGATACTATCCTTCTTCTTCACAAATAATACTGGTGCACCCCAAGGAGACACACTAGGCCGGATAAACCCTTTCTCCAATAACTCCTCGAGTTGCTTCTTCAATTCTCTTAACTCAGCGGAAGCCATTCTATATGGAGCTTTAGATATCGGTGTGGTACCTGGTAACAACTCAATACAAAATTCAAGTTCCCGGTCCGGTGGCATACTATATTCAGTAGAAAACACATCCGGAAACTCAGACACTACGGAAATATCCTCCAGCTTTGCTACAGACATACTTTTGTCAATCACACAAGCAAGATACCCGGTGCAACCCCCAGACAACAACTTCCTAGCCCTCAAAGCAGATATAACATGAAAACTACACATAGGTCTATCACCTTAAAAAATAAATTCAGGCAAACTTGGCACAGAAAAAGTAACCACCTTTTGATGACAATCGACAGATGCATAATGCATATAAAGCCAGTCCATACCAAGTATCACATCAAAATCCCTTATGGGCAACACTACTAGGTCAGCTTGAAGGGTATGATTACTTATAAGCACATCACAATTCTTATATACTTCCGTAGCTAGCATGCAATCTCCCATTGGAGAAGATACTTCTAACACATAAGGCATAGCATCAGGAACAACAGGTAAATGAGACACAAAATGTGATGCCACATAAGAATGAGATGATCCTGGATCTATAAGAACTCGCGCTCGCGTACTAAAAAGAAAAATGGTACCTCCTATCATTGTTGTAGACTTAGCCACCCTGTGCTGATCAATAGAAAATACTCGACCTTGAACCTTAGGCCGACCCCCACTATCCCGCTTACTACCCGAAGCCTGATGTCCGGTACCTTCTCCCGAAGTTCCCTTACTCTTTGGGCAATCCCTTTTGAAATGTCCACTCTCACCACAGTTTAAGCATTTTCCTTGCTTCAACCAACACCGGTCTTCAGTATGGCCATCCTTGGAACAATACTTGCAAGTCCACTTCAAACTCGGAACATTCGGCTTTGAACCCACTGATACACTTCCCATACTTTCTGCTTGCCTCTGAGGTCGACCACTCGGTCGGTTAAATCCACCCCTTTTACTTCCGGTACTCTGAGCCCTTTCTGGAACACGTACTGATGGTTGACCTCCTATAGCAACTCCTGGTTTAACTCTATGTTCATCAATGTCATTCTCAATTGCATATGCCCTCTCAACTGCTTGTCGATAACTAGTGAGTTGTAAGGAAAGAAGTTGCTTCCTATACTCCGTCTTTAATCCCTTCACGAACCTTTGAGCCCTCTTTATTTCAGTTGGAACTAGATGACTACAATACCTCGCAAGTTTAGTGAATTCGGAGGAATATTGCCCCACCGTCATGTTCCCTTGTACTAGATTCAGAAAATCCATCTCTCTTCGATCTTGGACAACCGAGGGAATGAACTGTGAGTTAAACTCTTTAAGGAAATCCGCCCAAGTATGTTGTACATCTTTCTCTTGCTCCCAGCTTTGGTATAACACCTTCCACCAGTGCTCCGCAGCTTTTTCTAATTTAAAAGTTGCAAAGGTTACCTTCTCTTTATCCTCACATTTCAGAGCAGCGAATATCTTCTCAATACTCTCTATCCACTCCTCCGCTTTTACCGCATCGGGTTCTCCATCAAAGCTACGAGGTTGCATTTTTAGGAATTTGGCAAGACGACTGGCATAACCCTTGTCATCAGCTCCTGACTGTGTCTGCCCCGGATTATTCTGTCCTTGTTGGTTGGAGACAAATTGAGCCAATAATTGAAACATCTGCTTGTAATCCACATTATGATCATTACCCACTTCCACAGAAGGAGTTTCGGATTCCTCATTTCCCTGAGTACTACTACCAATATCCTCAGAATGACTCATCTCCACCCTACACATAAACACTCGACGTTAATAAAACAACCCAAAAACCAACCCACCTAGGCCATAGACCCTATCCAGGCTTAGAGCTAACCCTAGCTCTGATACCAACTGTAACGCCCCGAATCCTTAGATTTGCTGTAAACCATAGAATTCAGACACGCTACTACTTTAAAAACGGGTAACATTTAAAACTAAAATACAACTATACTCCTTTAATGACGTAGGAGATACACTACTAAAGATGGTTCAACACTTGATCACCTTTTACTACTTTACATAGCCAAAAACTAACTTCTATACTTCCATTACTCGGCCTACAAGCCGGTAAACAAAAGAAGATAACTTTATTTACATATACACAACTGTACCCTAAAAATTCTGAGTTTAACATACTCAGTCTAACCCACGTCCTCATAAAACAAAAGTATAATAACCTACCCAAAAGATATTTCCCTTAGCACCCGAACTGGATACTACGATCCTCACCTCGAGCTATCGCTAGCCTTCTTTGGATCTAAGGAAAACAAAGAAACAATAAACGGGGTGAGATAAAATCTCAGTAAGTTACTACTATCATAGCATGATATGCATACATATAGAAATGAAGCATGGAAGCAGTTCATTAACCATATATATATCAAGTAGCACATCACATGAGTAGCTACTCCCACTCATTATACAACACGTATAGCTAAGCACACATTAGAAAGGATATTTCTTTCCTCCTTATTACTCCATACCCAAACTTAACGTTGATGTCGATCTTCATGTTGAAGGCCGCTTCACAAAATCAGAGGAGACCCGTTACCCAGTATCTCAAACCAAGAACCAAGAACAAAAGAGCCATTCAATCATTGTGCTTAATGCTCCAATCATTGAGAAAGCTAGACCCCAACTGTGATCAATAGTAGGAGCAAACGGTCACAGATGCATAGATTCACGGTTATTACTCAGCCCCAGCTCTCATAATAAACGTGAACCTATACACCCCCGAAACACATAAACCAGCTGGACTCACAACCAAGTACACAAGTAATATTTACTTGACATTATGAAACTAGTACTAGGCCCAAAGTAAGGGACTAGATCATTAACCATGTACATCACTTAGGCATAATTGTATAAAATGCTCAAATTCACTTGTAACACATTTAGTATGTATCATTTACCAATTCATCTTCTAGTAATCAAGAAGAGTGTAAACAATCATTTACTTATCAATATAAGCTTTCATAACACATACAAACTACTCCCTATCAATTACCAACACTTAGAAATAAAAAGGATCAAATAAGGCTGAAACAGGGGAAGGGTGCGCACGCCTCCCTTCCCAGGGTGCGCGCGCCTCCTTAAATTCAGCAATGAGGCCCTAACAATTTAACTAAGGGTGCGCACGCCTCCCCACAATGGGTGCGCGCGCCTCCCATTTGCAGAAGCTATGGAAATCACACAATTTGAGGGTGCGCACGCCTCTCCCAAAAGGGTGCGCACGCCTCCTTTCAAAACCCAAAATTTTAAACTTCAGATAAAGGGTGCGTGCGCCTCCTTCTCTATGGTACGCGCGCCTCCTAGCCGAAATACAGAACACCAGCATTCAGTTCCTGGGTTTTTCTTGCCCAAAACTTCATTTTTACAACAATCATTTAAACCCAGAATTCCTATTACCATCTACACTTGCTGAACTTGTTTTAGGTGTCTAACACACCCAAAACCAACTGAGAACCATCCCCAATACAAACCTTAACTCAAAACTTGGGATTGAATGGTAAAACCCTAAAAAGGCACTTCTTGCCTAGAACTTCATAAAAACCTAAATCAAATCCCATCTTACTCCTATATAAATCATACCATTCATGAATACTCATAATAACATTAAATTTTGGGGAATTTAGTAACTTACCTATCCCGGAAAAGTATCAAGAAAATGAAAATTGAATCGGTAGAAATACTCTATTCAATGCCCTGAACAATTATATATATTTAGAATTTGAAATAGAGTAGTAATTTAAAAGAAATAAAATTAAAAAGAACAAAACCCTTACCTTCTTCCACCATGGCCAAACACAGAGGGAGTAAATTGGGTGTGTATGTGTGTGTTACACTGAGAAAGAGAGATGAGGATGAAGATGCACAAAGCCTATTTATAGCCTCTCCCCATAAGCCCCTCCACTTTCATTTCTAACAACTAGACCCCCAAACTTTAAAGTTACACTTTGAACCCTAAAGTTTCAACTAACTTATTTATTCCTTTTAACAAAATTTCTACTAACACATTAACTACCACATATGCTCAAATAATATAACCAAGTCCTAAAAAATTTACCTAGCACATAAAATGCACACTTTTATAATTTAGCACTTCAATTAAATACCACATAAATCACAAAATAAATTATAATTATGTAAATGGCAAAAATATGAAAATAAAATTGGGTGAGGCGTTACAACCACAAGTGTATCGGTCATACTACCGAAGAATGCTTTGTCCTCAAGCAAGCCGTGCAAAAGCTCGTCAATGCGGGTGTTATTGAAGACCCTAGGGGTTCTGTAGCTAATGATGTACTCATGGTAGAAATTAGTGAGATCACTGATCCGACCGAGCCTGTTGTGGCGGACTGTGATAAAGAAAGTAATTCAATGCTTAATGACAAAGAAACTTCTTGCTACTTGTTGTCCCTAGAAGAGTTAGCTAGTAAAGTCGAATCCCTAGACGAGGAAGGTTCCAAACCCAACCAACCTTTGTCTTAGGACGAAATCTTTGAAGAAGCCGAGAAGATCGAAATTCCACCTCCTCAAGAGGGAACCCCACTCTCTTTAGAAGAATTGCGAACGGAAGTTTTTCTACTCACAAGATCCGGTCAAGTGTACCAATCCGATCCGAAGGGAGCAAAGAAAATCTTTGGGAAGGAAACCGAGCAAGCCGACCTCAAGAATGAAGACCATATCCTCACCCAACTCAAACAGACCCAAGCCTACATTTTGCTCTGGTCCTTACTCACCTCCTCTCTCGCCCATCGCCTCATGCTTGAGAAAAACCTCGCCGCTACTATGGTCCCGTCAAACACTACCCCAGAGAACGTCACGCACATGATTGGGAATATCTAATATGGAAACATCATCACTTTCTCGGAGCTAGACAAGCCAGTGTTCGGAGTTGATCACAATGAACCCCTGTACATCACTGTGGAAGTGGATGGCAAGAAGATCCCTCGTGTATTCGTTGACAATGGTTCTGCTATTAACATCTTGCCGTCAAGGATGATGGATGTAGTCGGTGTCCATGGTGTGGACTTGAGCCCGTCTAAGCAAACAATCAAAGCTTATGACTCAACCTATCGCGCGGTTATAGGCGTTGTCACCCTGCCCATCACAATCGGAACCAAAATCCTACCCACCGAATTCCATGTCATAGACATTCCCGCAACCTTCTCACTCCTACTCAGACGGCCATGGTTACACCAGTCAGGCGCAGTTCCCTCCTCCTTGCACCAATGTGTGAAATTTCAATCCGGTAATGAGGTGACAGTTGTCTACAGTGATTTATTAACGGCCCAAGGGAAGGACACCAAGGGCATTCCTGTTTTACAAATACAGCATGGGGAAGAGAGCCGACTCTTCAATGGCTTCGAAATAGTCGCTCAGGAACAGATCTGCACCATCGACCTCACCAAAACAACGGATAAAATGGCACCTGTTGTCAAGATACTGCGTAATATGGGCTTCATACCGGGGCTGGGGCTAGGTAAGTGCTTGCAAGGTCCCACAAGTCTGGTTAAAGAGATTGATCACTGAGGATTGTTCGGTCTTGGGTATACTCTCACTCCCGAAGACAAAGCAGAACAGAAAAGGATAGAGTTCCTTAAGAAAGTGGGGCTTTCTCATAAAAAGCTTGAGATGCGACCATACCGCCTTTCCCTTAATAGTTACTTCGTTAAGGAGGGCGAGGAGTTTTCGTGTTTCGAGTTCGCAGAGCCATGGTTTGACCACACCGGTAAGTTGCAGAAAGGGTTCGAGATTTTCAGATATGTGGAATTCGATCGGTCCAACATGAAGCTGACTTACATGGAATATGACAAAGCCACGGGCAGAGTTAGAACCATCAGGCATGAGACTCCACCAAGGTTGCAGATGACTTGGCAGATCAACTTGAAGCCGCAACCCTTGACAAGCCGACAGCAGAAACTGCAGAAGCGCCAAGAATGACTGAGACGTGGGACGTCCAATATCTGCTTCAGCATCTGGGTAATCTGGGGCTGGACGACGACATGGTAGCCGCTATTGGGGATGAATCAGAGAAGGACATAGATCCGAGGACATTGGTGGTACCCATGGGGGACAAGCTCAAGAATTGGTGCATCATTGGGGGACCTATAGCTACTCCGGAATTTATTGTGGGGACATTGGGGCTTACTCCTTCTCCTGTCGCCACTCCTGCAGCATCTCATGTCACTCACCCAAAATCCCCGTCCCCAGAGTCTAGTGTTTTACATTTTGAATTTGAGTCTTCCTCTAATTCTGACGACATTACGTCCAAAGACTATGATCTTGCTGCAAATGCTATTTTTCCTTTTGCCATGAATGAAACCCTCGACCTTTCCGAGTATCCCTCTATAGTCACTCCTTTAACTGATAAATTGGCTAATAATCAAACTAATGATATACACTTAGTTGATAATGATTCATTAGAAGAGGCGGACACAGACACATTAAATGATGAATACATTAAAGAAATTTCAGAACAGGTTATTAATCAAAAAGAATCTCCAGCCCAAGCTGCCGATGAGGTGTTAACGTGCGTGAATTTGGGAACCGAAGCCGAGCCTAAGGAAACGCAGATTGGAAGCTTCTTCAGCGGAGCCGAAAGGGAAGCACTGATTGAGCTACTCAAAGAATATGTGGATGTGTTCGCACGGTCTTATAAAGACATGCCGGGGCTCGACAACTCGATCGTAGAGCACAGAATCCCGACAGCACCAGACGCTAAGCCAGTCAAACAGAAGCTGCGCCGCATTAAGCCGGAATGGTCTTTGCAAGTGAAGGAAGAGATTGAAAAGCTACTCCTTGTGGGTTTCATCAGGGTGATCGAGTATCCAACTTGGTTATCAAATTTGGTGACTGTCAGAAAATCCAATGGTAAAGTCGGAGTGTGTGTGGATTTTCTGGATCTCAACAAAGCTACGCCGAAGGATGACTTCCCCCTGCCAAATATCGACATGTTGGTGGAAGCGACCGCCCATTATGAGGTCAAGTCGTTTGTTAATGGATTTGCCAGCTATAACCAGATCAAGATGGCCGAGGAGGACCAAGAGAAAACAGCTTTCACCACCCCATGGGGGACTTTTTGCTATACTGTCATGCCGTTTGGGCTAAGGAACGCTGGGGCTACCTACCAATAGGCAGTTACGACTTTATTCCATGATATGATCCACAAGGAGATTGAGGTGTACGTGGATGACATGATTATACATTCAAAAGGGTCTGGTGGCCAACACTTTATAGATCTCAGAAAATTCTTCAACAGGTTGAGAGAGCACGCCATGCGTTTGAACCCGGTGAAATGCACCTTTGGAGTTTGTAGAGGGAAAGTATTGGGTTACATGGACACCGAGAAGGGGATCGAAGCCGACCCAAGGAAGATTCAAGCCATCTTAGAGATGAAGCCGCCCCGTACCGAGACGGAGATAAAAGGATTCATGGGACGCCTGCAATACATCAGTCGGTTTATCAATCAGCTGACCACCATCTGCGAACCAATTTTCAAACTGATGAAGAAAACAGCCAATGTGGAGTGGGATTATGACTGCCAGATAGCCTTCGAGAGGATCAAACAGTATTTGGTGAATACCCCAATCCTATGCCCGCCGCATCAGGAGAAGCCGTTGCTACTATACTTAACTGTGACAGACACCGCCGTCGGAGCCATGTTAGCGCAAGAAGCTAAAGATTCCCCGATTGAGAATGCAGTTTACTTTGTCAGCCGAAAGTTACAAGGTAGCGAGCTCAATTACTCCGCGCTCGAGAAGACCTGCGTAGGCCTAGTATGGGTGGTGACGAAGCTCAAGCACTACATGGTATCCCATCCGATCTTACTAGTCTCGAAAATGGATCCTATCAAGTACCTGTTTGATAAACCCTCCCTTTCTATGAGACTCTCTAAATGGTCAGTGTTCTTGGGAGAGTTCGACATTACTTATGTACCGAGGAAGGCAATCAAGGGGAGGGCAATGGCCGATCAGCTCGCAGACTCTCCAAGCACCGAGACAAGGGGACCCGACCCCGAGTTCCCGGACGACGACATTTTCGCGATTGAGGTCGCAGAAAGGTGGCAACTATTCTTTGACGGGGCTGCAAACAAACAAGGGAATGTAGTCGGACTCCTACTTATTGATCCCAAAGATGAACACACTCCCATAGCCATCAAGCTGAACTTTTCAACAACCAACAATGCCGCTGAGTATGAGGCATGTATAGCCGGACTGGAAGCCGCCCTAGAACGCAACGTGAAAGAGTTAGAAGTATATGGAGACTATGCTTTAATTATTAACCAAGCGGCGAAGAAATGGAAAACTATTGATCCTTGCCTGCAGCGGTACCAAGGTTACATGGATGAGTTGATAACACAGTTCAAAGAAGTCACCTTCCATTTCCTGCCACGAGACAGAAATAAGTTCGCAGATGCTCTAGCTACATTGGCCTCGTTGGTCGAGATTCCCGAAGGAAGGTCCGTGAAGCCATTTAGGGTTGGACGAAGGGAGAACCCAGCCTATTGCTGTGAAATCCGGATCGATGCGGAGGTAAACGGAGACCAATGGTACGCCCAAATCTACAAGTTCCTTAAGCACGGAGAGCCGTCTTTTGATGGAGATGTGAAGGCCAAAAGTCTACAAGCGCTTAAAAGACTGGCGGGCCAATTCGTATTGTTAGACGATACTTTGTACAAGAGACATTACGACGGGCTGTTGCTCTTATGTGTCGACAGCAAGAGAGCTGAAGCAATAATGGAGGAAATACACAACGGTTTGTGTGGACCTCACATGAATGCAAGGATGCTTAGACAGAAGATCACTCGCCTGGGCTACTATTGGATTACCATAGACACGGACTGTATTCAATGGGTTCGACGGTGTCACAAGTGCCAAGTATGCTCCAACCTCAACCACATCCCCCCACACGAGTTGTACAGCTCCACCAGGCCTTGGCCATTCGCCACATGGGGTATAGACATCATTGGGAAAATCTCGCCAGCCGGCAGTAACGGTCACGAATTCGTGCTCGTCGCAGTCGACTACTTCACAAAGTGGGTCGAAGCTCAGTCTTACAAGGTGCTGAATTCCAAGAAGGTGGCGCAGTTTATCAAAGAGAACATCATGTGTAGATAGGAGTCCCTAACCTCATTATATCAGACAATGGCAGTCATTTCGAAGCCGAGTGTGCTCGCTTGCTCGCAGAATTCAAGGTCGAACGAAAGAAATCTTCCCCGTACTATCCACAGACTAACGGCGCGGTTGAGGCGGCCAACAAGACGATAGAACAGATAATTCGCAAAATGGCTCTGCAAGGACGGGATTGGCCCGAGAAGTTACCATTAGCACTTTGGGGATACAGAACGTCAGTCCGCACTGCTACTGGAGAGACCCCTTACGCCTTGACATACGGCATGGAGGCGGTACTCCCTATAGAATTGGAAGTGCCATCATTGAGGATCTTACTCGAAAACCAAGTGAATGAAGTAGAATGGCTCTGGGGTCGCTATGATCAGTTGGCAATGCTCGATGAACGCAGATTGAAGGCCATGGAACATATCCGAACCTATGAAAGGAGAACGACGAAAGCCTTCAATAAAAGAGTCAAGCCCGTTGACATAAAGGAGGGAGACTTGGTGCTCAAAGCACGCTTTCCCAACAAGTTTAACCCCCTCGGGAAGTGGGCCCCCACTTGGGTAGGTCCGTTTGTAGTACAGAAGATCTTCTCCGAAGGAGCGGTCAGAATGGCAGATTTGGATGGCAACCCATTCAAGGAACCAGTCAACCTCAGCAAGCTCAGACGCTACTATGATTAGACTCCCCTTCTACAAAAAAAAAATCGCAAAAAGAAGCCCGATAGATTGAAAACCCGCAAAGGGTGGTCTATGCAAAATAAGGGTGCGTACAAAGCTCGCTAGACTGAAAACCCGCAAGGGAGGTCTGGGCAAAAGTTAGAGCATCCCCCTCTTCTATCTTCCCTTTCTTAAATAATTCTAGTCTAACTGGAATGAACTACGACGACCTGAGCCCCTTAGTCCTATTTGTAAAAGGGGAACGTAGGCAGCCTTTCAAGAGGTGCGGTCTAAAAAATAAATAAACATCCAAATCTTGTCAAGAAATAATAAAAGGAGAATTTGTGTTTTCTAAAAGCAAAAACTTTTATTTCCATAGTCATTGAACGTTTACACTTATTTGATGAGTCTAAGCTCGACAAACTTTCTGACTACATAACCTATTTTGAAATTGAAACTAAAACAAAAGTAAACTAAATTAAACGAATGTGTCTGCAACGACTATGGAGAGACGCTCGGGATCACTCTTTAGTGCCATTTGTGCCCTCGGTCTCTTTCTTCTTGCTTTGTCCACGGCGAACTTTCTTGTTAGGATTCTCACAAAATCTTCTTTCAAATTCACTAACACCTTTAGCCTTGCCGATAGGAACCTCTTCGCTTTTCCTCTTCTTGGATGCCCCCACTCCATCTCCATTCCCGTTGGTCACGCTTTTGCTCATCCTCCTCTCATAAGCCACAACCTCTTTCACTCTCAATGAAAAACTTGGAGCACAGGATCCCAAAATAGTGCCCCTTAGGGTCTCTAGAGTCTGCTCCGCATGCCCAAGTCTCCCCATATACCAATCCAAGTACTCTCGTGACAGGTAGGTGTTACTAGAGGGGGTGATGAAGGTCCTACGGCTAAAACCGTCCTCGCCCCATAACTGAGAGAGAAGGACCGAAGTACTGTCATCCAACTGAAGTATCCCAAAAGGAAAATCATCTCTCTCCTTGTCCCAACCCTCCGGGGTAGTCTGCACTAAGCCATACTGACGGAGCACTCTAGCGGGGTAGTAAAAGGTAGTCCCAGAGAGTGTCGGAACTTTGATCATGTGAAGTCCTACTTGCTTCTCCCTCACAGAATGAATATGCTAATGGGGCACCACCCATTGAATGTCATCAGTCACCATCTCTGCCAAATACTATTCCCAACCTTTGAGAGTCATGCCCTCAAACCGCTCCGCCATCCCCCTAATACGGTGCATCCATGGAGCCACCTTCAGAGAAGCCGCCGGTTTGTTGACGCGAAGCCTCTCTTGCAACCACATAGTCAAGAGCCTATCACTACCACAGGGCATCCCACCATAAGCCGCGAGATGGGGAATCCCACAGAGCATCTCTCCAAGGATAACCGGCACAATGTCATAGCCTAGACGAGCGGAATTTACCATGCCCAAGCACCCTTCACTGGCAAAGCCAACCTCAGAGGGGAAGAGAATAGAGGCAAACAAGCATAGTGCAAGATGGTCCAAAGAACGGTCAGAAGCCACGTCCATGTGCATAAAGTGTTGTGGCATCCAAGAAAGGTCAACATAGCCGCCCCTAGCATACCTATCAAAGTCATCCACGGACACGCCAATGGTCATCAACTTGTCCCTCAAGCAAACAAAGTCAAAAAGGCAAGGAAACTTTACCCTTCCCTTCGTAGCCGCAAAGCGCTGCAATGTCCTCATATGTGGGTGTCATCTCGTTGAATGAAAAATTGAAGACATGAAGGGTGTCCTTCCAAAACTTCCCACAGGCTTGTAAAAGGTTGGTATTGGAATTCATATGCAAGAGTGACCAAAGACACCTTATCCCATACCTTTCATCAAGTTTCCTACGGCTAGAACCAGAAAGTTTGGCAACCCACTTCTCCAAAAAAGTTATAAAGACCTTTTTCTCAAGACTTGTGATCCTAGCTTCATGATCCATGGTCAAAAGCAAGCAAAGTGGAGATTAGAACTCTAAATTACCTAAACGTAGTGGCTGGTACGAATTCTAAGGGAACCCAAATTCCCCTTAAATACTACACAAACTCCAATTTTTGCCAGGAAAAGGGAAACCAGAGTCGGCGGCAGACTCGGCCACGCGGCCACATTCGTCCTAGGCCACGCGGCCACAATTGCTCTTGGCCAGGCGGCCGACTTTTCCTTGGCCACGCGGCCACTATTGCCCCATGCAGAAATTTCAGATCGATTGCTCCTACCCCGCAGCGGATCCATGCAAACAACGTACCTGCCCCTCCCCTTGGCTCATGCATTGTAGAAAAATTAGGAGCATTGTAAAATAATTAGCTTGTACAAATAGGTGGTCACAAAATCATTCTCATTCTAGTGCATAAATATACATTGTTAAATAGTTGTCCAGTACATATTTATCTCTACTAGCTAACAGTACAGGAATAAGGAGAAGAGGATGGGTCCCGCCTAATCAGATTCCCCCTCCGTGGTGTCTCCACGCCGCGCTGAAGCTCGAGAGCTACCGGCACCCGAACTCCGTCCACGGACCGCTCAACCACCAGTATGGGAGGAGCCCGCACCATTCGGAGACCATTCCCGACGCTGGGGAGCCACGACATCATCCCGCTGGCAAGTGCAAGAATGATATGCCTCTCTCAATAGGCGCATCAGTACGTTCTCCCGCTGAACAGAACGAACGTACGCCTCCCGAGTCACCTGAAAGGGAAACCAAGGCATTGATTACAATGCAGAAATAACAAGTGTGTGTGCATGACTGAGATAAATCATAAGGTCATACCCAGCGTCAGGCGGAGGAACAAAAGTCTCCTCGACAACATCTGCGGCCGTCGGCTCCAAGCTAATCTCCACCCCCCGGCCACCTCTCATCACCCTCACGCTACTCGAACGGGGAGGCATGTCCACCAAAGGCCGACTCCGACCAACATACCGGGCCGAGCTCGATCCCTCTCCCGATAACATCCTAGCCCGAACCTGGGGGATGATCAACCGAGTTCGCACATAGCCGGCGTAGTCGTCACTCCCCCTGTAATGCTCTGCCGGAGTGGGAGCCAAGAAAGTTGCCAACCTCGCAGGACGGAGCATATCCCCGGTGAGACCCACAAGCAGAACCCTAGAAGCGGTCAATTCCACTACATAGGGACCCACCGAAGCCTCATTAGCTGGACTCCATGGGTAAAACCTGACCCCGACAGGCTCAGACATCGCAAAAGCCCTCCTCAGATCGGTGGCATCCACCGTCTTCCTATCCCGGTTTCTGCGGGGAGGAGCCCTGTTGCTCTTGCACCAGTACGACATGACAGGGACGACCTTGTTGGCACGCATCACCAACTGAAAAGGGGCGACACCAAAGATCTCGTACACCCGTGCATACAATGAAAGAGACATTTCAGACCAAAAGATAGAGCAGAAATCTTAACAAGTGAAAAGAAGGGTAGTCAAGAGCATACCTCAAAGGCGAACTGAAACCCGTCAAAAGCCGACGAGCTAGCCCTCGAGCAATGATCCAATGCCCGGTAAATCCCAGCCAAACCGGCTCCACCCCAAGAAATCCCACCGACTTGGTCCAAATCCACAAAAGCCCCTAGCAGCGAGTACCTGCAGACAGTAGCCCCACTGGGAAACAGAATCTCTGAAAAGCTGTACCATAAGAACAGCCGGACCAAGCAATCCAAGTCATACTCTCCCCTACCGAAGGCCTCAATAGCCATCTCCACCAAACGGTTCACCTTCCCGGCCTCCACTCCATAACCCTTGACACCTCCTCCCAGATCAGTGTCAACTACCAACAGAGCCTGCCTATAGTCCCGCCGCTCCTCCAAGCTCTCATCAAAAGGCAAAGGGGTAGCAGTGAACCTCAACCCCGTGATAGCCGCAAAATCCGTCGGCGTGATGATAATCTCTCCCCAACTGAAGTGAAAAGTATGGGTGGTATCCCACCAGAACTCCCTGGACACCTCTATCACGGCCGCCACCTTCAGAGTGCCCCCAACCGTGCGGACACTATCAAAGAATGGGCCAAACTGTCACGCCCCGGAAATCTTACAAATCCATAAGTATAAAATTTTTATAATATACATCTCCAAAATGTAATATACCAAACCGGGCGCGTGAATTCAACTATAAACCAATACCATCAAACAACACCTCAACGAGATTATAACTCGGAGACTAGAAACAAATGCGGAAGCAAGAACAACTATTAACAAAAATACCCAAAGTGCAACCGTATATACAACACACTGAACGACTACGAACCCACAATAAAATACATAAAGGCTCCGAAGAGCAACTATCTCAAATACGATCAACCTGCTCAAAAGATTCCCGCTACAACGGACCTCACAACGCTACCACTTGCTTTCCTTGGGGGGGGGTTAAGGAAAAACAAGTTGAAACAAGAAACGGGGTGAGATAAAATCTCAGTAAGTTACTAAATGCATCTACATGGCATAATATCATGCAAATCAACGATAACTGAACAAGTAAATCACGTAACAACAAATGAGAAAGCTCCCTATCGCCAACTGTCCCATACCAGTTGGAAATAACGACTAACTCATCATGCAGCACATAAGACTGAAATAAACACGTAACAAAGGATACTTAGCCAAGGTTTCACCAAACTGATAGAACAATCGCTGCGCACCTTCAACCGATCAACCAAGCAACAATAGCAGTATAACCACCGAATAGAACCCCGGTCAGAACCGACCAATCAATCAATCAACCCATCAAGCCATCTTTATAGTAGCATAAAAGCTGAAGAGAAAACCCCCGGTACCGGAACAATAACCATAAGAGTGTCACAAAGGACAAGAGCCATGCCACAAAGTCATGCTCGGTAGCTAGATACATTCCCAAAGGAAGCTAACTTATCTTTTCCAAGGCCAATCTGGAAAAGGGGTAAAGAAGGGGGCAAAACAATGGTCAACATTATAATGGACTTGGCTTTGCCATTATAATCTCTCCCATCGTCCAATGCAACAAATATGCCAGCTGGGCTTCCAAATAAATGCTAAGTAATAAATACTAGCTTAATTAAACAACTTAGGGTTCCAAAGTAGGGAACCATACCAAATAATCACCATAAAGATGCAACGGTTACTCATGAAGAGTTTAACAACAACGATAACAAGAGTTTCTCATGAAGAGCACAACAACGATAAACGGAATTTCTCATAAAGAGCACAACAACGATAAACGGAATTGCTCATAAGGAGCTCAACAACAATGATTATTAGAATACGATAATTCCATAAAGAGGAACCATACCAGATACATTCCAAAGATGATACTCACTAGTTAATCATAAAGAGCACAACCCAAACGGTCGCTCACAAATTGCACAATGACTATTACTCAAAATTATCCTAAACGTTTACTCATAAAGATGTACTAGGACTATGAACTCAACCATCTCATCACACCTGAAATTCCAAAGTAGGAAGTCAGAATGAATACTCCTTAAGGTTAATCAAACCGTAAGTACCCAATTGCCAATTCACGTTTTACCTCCGTCCATAACGAACCAATTCCAAACACCCCAGACGAATCTAAAAGGTTACCCTTATTAGAACATGATCACGACAGGACTAAACCCTACACTTTGGTGTTCAATAACAACCCTCTAGGTACTATAGGACATCGCCTAAAACCTAGACCAAGTCTTACTCGAAAATAAATTCGATTGGAACAATCACGAACACATCATAAGATGCCCAAACATTCTCAAACAATACTTGATCAAATTACATAACACCATTGTTCACAAGGAACCAATTTCAATTACCAAAGTGTTCCACGGTGCCCAACTAAGTCAACTAGAATAGTACTACGGAACCTAGACCGAGACTACACCTTGATCTTAAACCTCAACAATAAGACAACCATTCTGGTCTGGAACCATGCGTCCAATAGAAACATTGCGTAGTACTCGAGAAGAGCTTTCCAACGATAGTTTACACGTCCAAAACGGAGTCCGGACGAAGAAGTTATGGTCTCCGGAAGATTGAACGTAAAACGGACAATTTTTATAAAGTGTTCGGCCGGACATTATGAAAAATCCATGTTTTAGCTCCGAATTTCACTCCTTTCGTTCTAAAACTTAGGAGTACCTATATATACTTCTATCCTAACATTTAAAGACAAGAAACTTAATTCATGTGCCTCTAAAACCCAAGTAACCCCAAAATTATTAAAGAACATAAAACTAAATTTCACAACACAAACTTAATCACAAGGGACCCAATTCTATCACTAGAGTGCACTACAATGTTCACTAAGGTCGACAAGAAGGACACCTAAGACTTAGACCAAAACGCATTCTTCAATCACACAAAATAACAAATGAAAGCCTTCAGAGGTTCTGTGCGGCCGCCCACTCGAGTCTGTGCGGTCGCACAAAAAGCCAACAAACAAGAACAAAACCTTTCAGATAGATGTGCGGTCGCCCACCATATTTTGGGCGGTCGCCCAACGCTCTGGTCTGCCGGAAATCGGGAGGGATGAACTGGGTTCTTCCATTTTCAACCCAAACCAAAACTAAACCAAAATCCAACACTCCTAACTAGCATACTAAGGTACTAGAGCAACTTATGGGTCTAAAAGAACTCATAAAACAACCAAATTCAAGATTAAATCCCAACATTCAACCAAATCACCATTTTTAATCAAAACCCAAAATAAATTCCAAATAAATTCTAAACTCAACCAAACTTCAAATATAACACATCAAGCATTATATAAACATGATATGAACATTTTAGCATAAAAATGGGGGAAAAGCAACTTACTCGGATTTTCTCAAAGTTGCCAGAACTCGAATATTTTTGGCTTCCTACGATCCTATCGACGATCCAAACAAGATTAATGTTTTAAGAAATGAGAGATAATGAGAGGAAGATGATGGAAATGTAGAGAGAAGGGAGAGAGAACTTACCCAAACCAATGGAGAGAGAGAGAGAGGGATTTCTGGGAATGGGAATGGTGAGGTGAAAGAAAGGGAGGTGAGGGGAAAAGAGAGAGTAAGTAGGATGATAAATTAGAATTTACACATAGACCCCCTCCCATACACACTAACACAATAATCTTATACTCCCCACTAACAACTAAGACTCAACACTTCTACACTAGCACAAATGACTCAAATAAAATGCTAGTCATAAATTATTATAACACATAAAATGCACACATAAATTATTAATTAAATAATAATTTAAATAAATAATTAAGCAAATAAATAAATAATAATTATTTATTACTAATAAAATAGAGCCTAGTTTTCGGGTCGTGACATTCACTCCCCCTTAAAGAAAATTCGACCCGAATTTTAAATTACTTACCCGAAAGACCAAATAGGTACGGATACGATAGTTCTGCCATTTCTCAAATTCCTCAATTGTCCAATCTAACCCACTACAAGGTAACCTTAAATGATGCTTACGATAACACTACCTCTTGAACCGAATCATTCCATCATTATCTTCATTACTAATCAAAATCCGTACTCAAAATCGAAGAATCCAAATTATTTCCACATATAATTCTCGAGATATCTCAAGCTCGCCTTATTCATAACCTTAACTACACCGCAAAGGTACTTCTATTTCTAAATCGCATACTCAGTATTATTCCCCTGAAATTCAAAACATTACCATCACGAGCTAAATTAGCTTTTAAAATATGAAAGGCTAAAGAAATTTTTTCCATCCCCATAATATTCACCAAAGGCTATATCTCTAAGGATTCCCATTATAGTGCTCTCGCTCTAGGTAGCACCTTAAACTAGTGGTGTAATATAAACCCAAAATTTTAATACAAAATGTCCACTTAAATCTACGCCATAATATCATCGTCATAACACTCTAATCCTTGAAAGCCTAAAATAATTACGAATACTCAATAGTCCGAAAATGATCTAAATTTTATCTTCAAGGGATTTCCTCTAACTCCCTTTTTAGTTAATAATCTGTGCTCATATACCCAAGGAAATCAACCAACCTCAAATCTTCAATAGCTAACCCAAGTTAGTCTTTCACGCATACATTTATTAACCTAATGATACTTAGGCTCAATAGTACTACCATCATAATAAGCCAATTAGCTAGCAACGTTCCGACTGACCCAATACCAAATCATGATATTCCTTAATTATGCCCAAGTATTGATACTCAACTTTCTTCACATACCCTTGATCCAATTCTGGTAACGCCATCAAGAAGGGATTTAGAACCATAGAACCACTATCTAACCAAAATTTCAAAATGTCTTAACATAGATTGAGAAATTATTACTCTCCCAAAATGTACTTAGTCCTTTCTAACTTAACACGCTTATCACCATTAATGATCATAACTCCTACAACAAACTCATCATCCATAACAAATCGTACACCTCTCCATACTAATCCATTCCGATGCATTCACGGAGATGTACTAAAAGTGACCAAAATTTTCCTCAAGAGATTCTCATTGAATCCTCAACTCCTATAACTCAACCGATACAATATGGATATTGATCTAAATATTAGCATTACAACCTTGTACCACAACAACCCAATTTAACCCAAGTTCCCTATTGATCAAGCGACATATTGCCCCCAATATAAATTATACCCAAGACTTCAAAATTAATATTGCCAACAGAATAAGCTAAATTCCCAGCACAACCTTATAATAAAGATTTTCTGATTTTCAATATAGAACTTGAACATTATATATATATATATATACACTTAGTATGCTCCTAAACAAAGTCAACATACCAGTATAGAAATATTCTCCACCTATCGATGGCACACAAGAAATTCGTATCATATAGAAAGCTAAACCATACCACTTAACTCATCAATATCCCGCATAGGTGACATAACCAGATCACCTTACCTCTATCAGTAGCGATCACGAAATTCCGTACTCGAGAATACACCTCAACATAAATCACTTAACGAGAACAAACATAAGAATATAGCACAAGACATTTCAACTTTACGAAATAGGTACGTTCAAGCCTTCAAAACTCGCACTCTCGATTCCCAAGCCAACTAACCCCAATGGAACCAATACTATTGACACCAATCCTATACTTAATATACCACAAGAGAAGGAACACTCGACGTCAATATCACGACTTATAACTCAACCAACTTCTACCTTAACCTCATTCTTTCAAGAAAGCTTAGTTTCTAACCACTCAAAATCATAACATCTAAGTATTGAAACCTATTCAATATCAGAGTTCTTATTCTCCTTCAAGATCTAAAACCATTGCTCTGATACCAACTGTCACGCCCCGGAAATCTTACAAATCCATAAGTATAAAATTTTTATAATATACATCTCCAAAATGTAATATACCAAACCGGGCGCGTGAATTCAACTATAAACCAATACCATCAAACAACACCTCAACGAGATTATAACTCGGAGACTAGAAACAAATGCGGAAGCAAGAACAACTATTAACAAAAATACCCAAAGTGCAACCGTATATACAACACACTGAACGACTACGAACCCACAATAAAATACATAAAGGCTCCGAAGAGAAACTATCTCAAATACGATCAACCTGCTCAGAAGATTCCCGCTACAACGGACCTCACAACGCTACCACTTGCTTTACTGGGGGGGGGGTTAAGGAAAAACAACTTGAAATAAGAAACGGGGTGAGATAAAATCTCAGTAAGTTACTAAATGCATCTACATGGCATAATATCATGCAAATCAACGATAACTGAACAAGTAAATCACGTAACAACAAATGAGAAAGCTCCCTATCGCCAACTGTCCCATACCAGTTGGAAATAACGACTAACTCATCATGCAGCACATAAGACTGAAATAAACACGTAACAAAGGATACTTAGCCAAGGTTTCACCAAACTGATAGAACAATCGCTGCGCAGCTTCAACCGATCAACCAAGCAACAATAGCAGTATAACCACCGAATAGAACCCCGGTCAGAACCGACCAATCAATCAATCAACCATCAAGCCATCTTCATAGTAGCATAAAAGCTGAAGAGAAAACCCCCGGTACCGGAACAATAACCATAAGAGTGTCACAAAGGACAAGAGCCATGCCACAAAGTCATGCTCGGTAGCTAGATACATTCCCAAAGGAAGCTAACTTATCTTTTCCAAGGCCAATCTGGAAAAGGGGTAAAAAAAGGGGGCAAAACAATGGTCAACATTATAATGGACTTGGCTTTGCCATTATAATCTCTCCCATCGCCCGATGCAACAAATATGCCAGCTGGGCTTCCAAATAAATGCTAAGTAATAAATACTAGCTTAATTAAACAACTTAGGGTTCCAAAGTAGGGAACCATACCAAATAATCACCATAAAGATGCAACGGTTACTCATGAAGAGTTTAACAACAATGATAACAAGAGTTTCTCATGAAGAGCACAACAACGATAAACGGAATTTCTCATAAAGAGCACAACAACGATAAACGGAATTGCTCATAAGGAGCTCAACAACAATGATTATTAGAATACGATAATTCCATAAAGAGGAACCATACCAGATACATTCCAAAGATGATACTCACTAGTTAATCATAAAGAGCACAACCCAAACGGTCGCTCACAAATGGCACAATGACTATTACTCAAAATTATCCTAAACGTTTACTCATAAAGATGTACTAGGACTATGAACTCAACCATCTCATCACACCTGAAATTCCAAAGTAGGAAGTCAGAATGAATACTCCTTAAGGTTAATCAAACCGTAAGTACCCAATTGCCAATTCACGCTTTACCTCCGTCCATAACGAACCAATTCCAAACACCCCAGACGAATCTAAAAGGTTACCCTTATTAGAACATGATCACGACAGGACTAAACCCTACACTTTGGTGTTCAATAACAACCCTCTAGGTACTATAGGACATCGCCTAAAACCTAGACCAAGTCTTACTCGAAAATAAATTCGATTGGAACAATCACGAACACATCATAAGATGCCCAAACATTCTCAAACAATACTTGATCAAATTACATAACACCATTGTTCACAAGGAACCAATTTCAATTACCAAAGTGTTCCACGGTGCCCAACTAAGTCAACTAGAATAGTACTACGGAACCTAGACCGAGACTACACCTTGATCTTAAACCTCAACAATAAGACAACCATTCTGGTCTGGAACCATGCGTCCAATAGAAACATTGCGTAGTACTCGAGAAGAGCTTTCCAACGATAGTTTACACGTCCAAAACGGAGTCCGGACGAAGAAGTTATGGTCTCTGGAAGATTGAACGTAAAACGGACAATTTTTATAAAGTGTTCGGCCGGACATTATGAAAAATCCATGTTTTAGCTCCGAATTTCACTCCTTTCGTTCTAAAACTTAGGAGTACCTATATATACTTCTATCCTAACATTTAAAGACAAGAAAACTTAATTCATGTGCCTCTAAAACCCAAGTAACCCAAAATTATTAAAGAACATAAAACTAAATTTCACAACACAAACTTAATCACAAGGGACCCAATTCTATCACTAGAGTGCACTACAATGTTCACTAAGGTCGACAAGAAGGACACCCAAGACTTAGACCAAAACGCATTCTTCAATCACACAAAATAACAAATGAAAGCCTTCAGAGGTTCTGTGCGGCCGCCCACTCGAGTCTGTGCGGTCGCACAAAAAGCCAACAAACAAGAACAAAACCTTTCAGATAGATGTGAGGTCGCCCACCATATTTTGGGCGGTCGCCCAACGCTCTGGTCTGCCGGAAATCGGGAGGGATGAACTGGGTTCTTCCATTTTCAACCCAAACCAAAACTAAACCAAAATCCAACACTCCTAACTAGCATACTAAGGTACTAGAGCAACTTATGGGTCTAAAAGAACTCATAAAACAACCAAATTCAAGATTAAATCCCAACATTCAACCAAATCACCATTTTTAATCAAAACCCAAAATAAATTCCAAATAAATTCTAAACTCAACCAAACTTCAAATATAACACATCAAGCATTATATAAACATGATATGAACATTTTAGCATAAAAATGGGGGAAAAGCAACTTACTCGGATTTTCTCAAAGTTGCCGGAACTCGAATATTTTTGGCTTCCTACGATCCTATCGACGATCCAAACAAGATTCATGTTTTAAGAAATGAGAGATAATGAGAGGAAGATGATGGAAATGTAGAGAGAAGGGAGAGAGAACTTACCCAAACCAATGGAGAGAGAGAGAGAGGGATTTTTGGGAATGGGAATGGTGAGGTGAAAGTGAGGGAGGTGAGGGGAAAAGAGAGAGTAAGTAGGATGATAAATTAGAATTTACACATAGACCCCCTCCCCTACACACTAACACAATAATCTTATACTCCCCACTAACAACTAAGACTTAACACTTCTACACTAGCACAAATGACCCAAATAAAATGCTAGTCATAAATTATTATAACACATAAAATGCACACATAAATTATTAATTAAATAATAATTTAAATAAATAATTAAGCAAATAAATAAATAATAATTATTTATTACTAATAAAATAGAGCCTTGTTTTCGGGTCGTGACACAAACCCCATAGCCTCAATCCGAGCACGCAAACCGCCCGGTCCCTCCTGCAGAGACGCCCACAGTTTGCCCACAGTCACTGTGGACCCACTAGCCTTGATCCTCTGCAGGTAAACACAGCACAGGTATGTTAAATTTCTAGCAATTTACATTTCTAGCAACCTACATTTCTAGCAATTCACAATTCTAGCAATCTATATTTTGTACAAAAGTACGAAAAATGTGAAAATGAACGGAGCGAAAATTCTCTCGTGTCTCCGGAAGGCCCATCGACCAGTGACGCTCCGAGTCGATGTAGAAATCGTAGTCTTGATCAAACGTCGACCGGAGAAGGCCGTCGCGAAAGTTCCGAGTCACCGCTCGTGGTCTCAAACCGCCCCGTGGTATCAAGGGCGCCGCTTCAAAACCCGCTCCTGGGTCAGCCCCTACATTTCCCTCACCTTGAGGATCGCCATGCCACTGTTCTTGTTCTTGTTGTGGAGGCACATATCCACCTTGACCCGGAAAATCCCTAAACAAGGCTTCGTTAATCCAATCCGCCATGTTATCCAAAGTATTCAAAGTAAAATCCTCAAAAAATTATCGGATCTAAGCTTTCTCTCTCTAAATCTCGAATTCTCTCTCTCTAACTCAACAACGGTGGAAGGAATAAGAAGGAAGAAGAAAAGAAGGAGAAGAGGGAGGGTTTCTGGCGCTGTGACCAAGGAGTCAGCCCGACGGCGACCATGGCCACACAGCCACTTCTGCCCTCGCAATCCCAGCCGTCAGATCAGCGATCCGCGTGAAGGAGATCTGACCACTCAGCGTCCTTGGCCACGCGGCCACTATTGCAATTCAGTGACCTTGGCCACGCGGCCAACCTTGTCCCTTCAGATAAAATCTCATTTTTGCCCCTGATATTTTCCCTTTGATTCATTTTAGGTGCCCTTAGCACTATTTTGACTGATATTCGTTACCTTTGGGAACGGAAAGCCCCTTAAAATTTCCATTCTTCACCAAATATTTGCTTAGAATTCGTATGATTGCAGAGACTTCGGCACCTCTATGTCATACGCATCCTAGATCGATCGTGATTGGCAGAGACCCGGGCGTTTCTAATTACGAGAGATCCAGCATCAATTATTTTAACGCGATCGGCAGAAACCCGGGCGTTTCTGATTGCGTTTAAAATTTCAAAACATTTGCTTAGGGTTCGTATGATTACAGAGACTTCGGCGCCTCTATGTCATACGCACTTTAGATCGATCGTGATTGGAAGAGACCCGGGCGTTTCTAATTGTGAGAGATCCAGCATCTATTACTTTAGCGCGATCGGCAGAAACCCGGGCGATCCTGATTGCGTTTACCATTCCATCTTGGGATTATTTAGACGACGTAGTCTTTATTTTTCCCAAATAATTTCATTGCTTACAAATGTTCGTTCTTCATACAAGATAGTATCCGTAGGTTTGTTATCCGCAGCAGAAGTTCGATGTCTCGTCTTTCCCCAATTTTATTTTTTCTAAGTATAGTATATTGTCAAAGTTAAATCAAATCAACCACAAAAAATTAAGATTAATTTTTCTAATCTTTGGGACGGGTAACTTGCATATTTTTAGGGGGTCAAGCTGAAATTTGTAAGTGATAAATATACCGGCTAAAGTGTAAAAATAATAAAAGTTAGGGTGTAGGTTGTCGCCTCCGCTTATATACTAGTCCCCTTTTAGTACTTTCAATTAATTTTAATACATGAATGTATTTATATAATTATTGCCTCAAAAATATTTTTTAAATTATTGGTTATTTTGTCCCGTTTTACTGACGGGCTACTAATTAAAATGTATAAAAGCCTAAAAGAAATTCAAATTTTAACTATGAACTCAATTTAAAATAGTTGATTTGATCCTTGATTTAATGTAGTTTTTGTTTTTGTTTTCAAATTTAAATTCAAACTTTAAATATAAACTCAAATGGGAATAACTGATTTGATCCTATATTTAAAACCTATAATCGGATAAATATGAATACATCCTGGATAAAGAGAGATTAACATCTATGGATGAGAGTAAAACTTGGTTAAAGAAATGGTCAAACTCATTTAAGGTAAGGTTATTCAAATAGTTGATTCAAATTTAAATATGAGTTTTATCAGCTAACCATTTCAAATCTCGATTTTTGTTATACAAATAGAGATTTTCACAATCATAAAAATCTTTATACAGTTAACTAATAAATCTACTGATATTTATTCTCAACTAATTTCTTTTTCTTAAGTAACTACATTAGCGGTTACAAATTTGTCTCATATAACATAGACATTTTATACCTAACAATACCCACACTATATTATCCATATCAAACATTGGGTGATCACTTCATCAATCACTTCACCAGCAAAACAATGATATGGTAGACGACACACAATGTAAATCATTGACGCGGGCAATTGATAGTGTTGTTATTTTGCTTCATGGTGTTCTACAATTATTTTTCTAGAATATTTTCATTGATAGTAGTGGTTTTCTTAAGATGTTTAATTTTTAGTGAACGTAAAATGGCACTAGCTATGCTGCAGCCTCTATATCTCAAAATGAATCTTAATTTTTTAGGAAGTTATTAAATCCTCACTCAACATACAAAAAGTTCTAATTTATAGTTAAACTCGATGCAATATTGTGAAATCATCAAGAAATTATATATACTTATATTGCAAAAAATGCTTAAGTTCAACTTTTTAACCAATGTCCCTAATAGTGAAATTTGGGTATTTATTTAGGGATAAAAGAAGTACATTTTTAATTGACTTAAAAAGGGGAAAATTTTGAAATAAATACACAGTGAATATAATTATTCACAATCAAATAATAATTGTACATGTAATGATCTACATGTAGGGTTTACTTTTAGGGTGGCACGCAAGTTGTTACAATTCTAGGGCTCCGTTCGTTTGGGGGAAAACAATTTCCGGAAAATGATTTTCCGTAAAATGTTTTCCGGAAAATGAAAATGTTTTCTGGAAAATGACATAAACATGTTTTTGGTTGTTTGGTAAATCTTAGGAAAATGTTTTCCAGAAAATATTTTCATATGAGGGTGGGTGGATGGTGGGGTAGGTTGAGGGTGGAGGTGGGTGGGTGGTGGGGGTAGTAGGGGTGGGGAGAGGTTCAAAAATAATTTTAATATGAGTGAAAAGAAGTTTTTTTTTTTTTTTTTTTTGGGGGGGGGGGGGCTGGTGTGGGAAAGGGGCGAGGCGGAGGTGGAGGAGTGTTCAAAAATAATTTTGTGTCATCATTATTTTCCGGAAAATGTTTTCCTTAGGTGGAGGTAAGGAAAACGTTTTCCTTATAAAAGGGGGGAAACCATTTTCCGGAAAACTTTCCGGTGCTTAACAAACACCGGAAAATGCGGAAAATATTTTCAGGAAGATGGAGCCCTAGGTTCAAAAAGAAGGGGAGTGTATATGTAATTTTTATACACCATACTTATTGGTCTTGAAAATTGTTTTTATTTTTATTTTTTTGTTAATTTAAAAGAGCTTTGATCAATAATTAAGTTAATTGATTATTCAAATAAAAAGATTAAAATATTATTGATAATATATATAATTGTGTATTTTTAAGAAATTTATATTTTCATTAGAATAAATAAATTAATTTAAATTATTATTTAAAGTTTATTAATTAGAAAAACTAAATTAATCAAAGTTCATTAAACGGTGAACGTGGTGCAGTGACTGGTGATGGCAGCAAAGGCGCCTTGGTGGTGGTGGTTTTGCAACCGTAAGAATAAACTTTGGCAAAGAAAAAGGGGTGTTTGGAGGAGATAGTGTGGATGGCGAAGAAGATTGGTTTAATTTTATAACTTTAGGTTTTATTTTATATAAAAAATGATTTTTCTCTTTATCCTTTGACGGGTATTGCACTAGTCTATTTAACTGGAAAAATAGATGTTGTTATATCTTAAATAAAACAAAACATTAGATGAGGTATCCTTAGTGCAATAAAATGAATTTAGGTATCAAATCCAAACAAGCCCAACATTTTGGTATCCTAAATATAATTGTAAAATACCATGTGTATAATCAAATTTTTATGATTATTTGATAAAATGCAAATCAAATTAGCATAAATATTCAAAATGATATTTTTAGAACGGATTTTTAACATCCTTAATTTAATGTAACGCCAAAAAAATGAATTTAATTAAAATATGGGCACAATATATGAATCAAAGCTCTTTGATATACCTGCAATCAGGCTATTCTACAAAAGAAATTGTATGCAATATTTATGATTTGTACAATACAATATAAGGAAGTGATTTGTTACTTGGGCATTCAAAAATTATTGTGATCTAAATACTCCATATGTCCTTTGTAAGAATTATTATTTCCTCATTTCACACTTACTACACTAGAAAAAGTAATATTTTTTTAAGCATTACCATAATTATAAAGAAGCACTTGAGTATACTGTGGTTTAGATGAAGTATGTTTTTATGCATACATATGATGAGAACATAACAAGCAGTGCACGGGCACGTGTTTTTTATTTTCCGCAAAAAAGGCAATGTCTTTTAGATTTTATAATAGGATAAATAAAAAAAGATGAAAAATTAAAGGAAATAGAAAAAAAGGTTAACTACATTTTCTATCATGCTTCTTTTAAATAACTTTGAAAGACACATGTTTTCTATTAACGAGAATTTATCGCATAAGCGAAGAGCTTGCATAAGGGTGAGCTTAGAGAGCCTTACCCTTGACAAATAGTGGAAAGATCATGACCTGAAGATTTTTTTAATCAAACTCATTTTCAGATTATATTTCTGATTTCAAATTGAGTTTTATAACCTAAAAGGTAGTTGAAGACTGAATTCAATGATTTCCTCTTCATAAATATATATTAAAAAAATCATATTAGAATGATTATTTTTGATTTTTGGTTCAGTAATATAAGAATTGTTTTAAGACACATGTAAGCCGAGATAATAACTTGGAATAAAAATGATGGTGTGGATAAAATTACAAATAATTAATTGATTTTATATTTAAAATATTTATCTCAATTTTATTATATAATTATTTAGCATGTATTCGTTAATTTTTTTTCTTTCAACAGTCGTTGTTACAACAGTTAACCTGGTTATTTACTTATAAAACCATTAACATCTTCTTGCATAAAGGAGCGGAACGTCATCTTAAGCTTTGAAATAACACTACCTGTTTTGTTAAACTGGTTTCAGGGTTGGAGGACTTGTGCCGTGACTACGTTGGTGGCAGTGATTTGACAGCCACAACTATTGGTAAAGCATTGGGTTTACGAGAAATTCAGGTTAGTGAAATAACACTACATGTTTGTTAATGGAAGTCCATTGTGATGGGTCAAAGGTTGCTGTGAAGTTCTTGAAGACACTTCCTGCAATTTCTAATGTGAAGTCAGCTACATTTTTGTTTACAAATAGAGTGAAGACTGTCACTGTGATTCACGTTCAGTTGTTTATTGAATGCAGAGGGGACGTGAGAAAGACATGGGGAAGCTTAACCTCCTGGGATCTTCTTTTTCTTCATCTTCATCTTGTGGGTCTGGGTTTAAGTCAATTTCTTTGATTGGATCAAGAAACTCCTTGATATTCGTTCGTGGTGTGGATACCGCTAGAGGGTGAAGCTCATCATCTTCAAAGTTCGTGTTCTTACTCTCTTCGTGATCAAAGCTTCAAATCTCCACCAAGATAAAAGCTAGAATTCAAAGTCATCAAGGGTTAGTTTTTCCTCTATTCATGTTGTTGTATTTGACTTAATCATATGAATAGATCTATGGGCTTTGGGTTTCATAAATTTTAAATGCTAAATTCCGATGCGCATGTTACATCGAAACCCAACAGTGGTATCAGAGCCCCGTTCATGTTGATTATTTCAATACCTAGATCATGTTTATGTGTATATAAATTGTTTATGTGCCTTGCATGATATGAATATTGGAATAAATGATGTCTATGTGTTATGTGATTTTATGTGGTTTATTGTTTTGCAACTTTAATCGCACGATTCAATCACAATTTATAAATTATGGTGGATTCAGAATTGTTGATTATTAATTTTTGATTGGATCAAAGTTTTAATAATCGGGGAAAAATAATTTTGAGACAAAATTTTCGAACTTTAAAAATTCTGCACATTCTGATCAACCGGGCGACCGCACAGAAGCACCTGGGCGGCCGCACAGTTTTGGGCGACCGCACAATCCTTATTGGGCGGCCGCACAAAAGGGTCAGAAGGTCTGATTTTGGCCGAAAAACAGAATCTGGAATTTTTCAAAAATTCGACAAAACCAATAACGGAACCAGTCCAGACTTGCTGATCTGGAATGGGTTTTTGGGTAGTTGATTTGTGTGTGGATTTTGGGGTTTGATTTTCCTATTTGTTTTAGTCTTGTGATTCTAAGATTGGTTCAAGGTTTGGATGGCTAATCTGCGTTCATCGAGATTGTGTTTCCCAAACTTGATCGCAATCAAAGTTTCAAAGATAAAACGAAGTTAGAATTATGAAGAGTTCATAATTGCTAAAATTGAGAAACAAAGTTCTTGATTCAAAGATTGGAGATCCATGTGGAATTGTGGATGCAATTGGCCTACGTTCATCGAGACCATCTATTGCTTAGTTTCGGCCACATGGACTACATTCTTGGTTTCTTGAATTAGTGTGGGATTGTGGTTGCCTAATGGCTTAGTTCGACCGCACTTCTTGTTGTCTTGATTTGGAGATAATAACCAAAGTTGAAATAGTCTCATCCTCATAATTATAGAGAAACTAATGACACATAAATATCATGCTTAAATTAATGGAGATTAATTTAGTGGCTAAACTTGATGTGTAACATGTTTATATTATGTGCTCATAAATGTGTTATATGCTATATGTGATGAACCTTCAAAGAAAGTTTTAAGTCCTTAATTGCCATGCCATGATTAAAACACTTGTTTATACATGGTTGATCTTGATGTGGGTTCGCCTCCGCGAGGTGCATTAATTTTATTCATGTACAAGCAAGATGAGGTTCATTAGTTTAATGTGGGCTTGCCTCCGCAAGGTACATTAAATTGAATGGTTCCTATACGTTTAAAATGGTTGGACTTAATTAGGCGTCAAAACGGTTTTGGGCCTAGGCAAAAGATGAGATTAAACATGCTTTGAAAATTGGATTTCTCAAAGAATCTCATAAAAGGATCTAAGAATCATATGGGATATGATTGACATGATTGTCTACCTAATTAATTTATTTTTGAGCGGTCCGCCTCCGTGGACTCAAAAGTTAAATTAAAGTTGGATCTTAGCCCAATTAAATTATATTATACATTGGATGTATATGAAGGTTATATAATTTAGTGGGAGTATTTTGTTTGAAAAATACATTAATTATTTCTTTAATGAAAAACCGGTACTTATTAAATTTTGGAAATTTTGCATATAGATAATGACTACTAACACTAAATCAATTTCGTTGCGATCGATCCTTGAGAAGGATAAGCTCCAAGAGAATGGTACGAACTTTATGGATTGGATTCGTAGCCTAAGAATTGTTCTTAGGCAAGAAGATAAGTTGTACATTCTCGATGGGCCTCTTCCTGCTGAACCAGAACCTACTGCCCCTAGGGCAGAAAGAGACAATTACAAGAAACATCGTAATGATTCTAGAGATGTAAGTTGTCTCATGCTTGCTACTATGTGCTTAAAACTCCAACAAAGTTTGGAACATTTGGAAGCCTATGAGATAGGCGTGGAGTTAAGAGCCATGTTTCAAGAGCAAGCTAGGCAAGAAAGGTACAAGACCATTGTTGCATTCACTACTTGCAAAATGAATGAAGGGCAACAAGTGAGTCCTCACATGCTGAAAATGAAAGGTTATGTAGAGCACCTTGAGAAACTTGGCTATCCAATTCCATTGGAGCTAGCCACGGATCTCATTCTTAATTCATTGCCTAAAAGTTATAATCAGTTTGTGATGAATTATAACATGCATGGAATGGATAAGAATCTCTCCGAGTTGCATGGGATGCTTAAAACTGCGGAGATGAATATTGCGGAGAAAGGTTCTCCCGTGCTCTTAGTTCATGATGGGAAGAAGGCTGGTGCCAAAGGAAAGGGTAAGAAAGTTGTCAAACCCAAAATAAGCAAGGCAACTTTTGCCAAGGCTTCTGAGGCAAAACCCGATTCACAAAAGGATGCAATATGTTTCAATTGTCAAGAAATTGGTCATTAGAAACGTAATTGCAAGGCTTTCTTGGAAGAGCAAAAGAAGAAGAAGGGCAGCAAGGCTATGTCTACTTCAGGTACCTATATGATAGATTATCTCCTTTCTACCACTGATTCTTGGGTATTGGATACCGGATGTGGTTCTCACATTTGTTTAAATGTGCAGGGTCTAAAGAATAGGAGACTGCTTAAAGATGGTGAAGTAGACCTACGCGTGGGGAATGGAGCAAGAGTTGCTACATTAGCCGTAGGGACTTGTGAAGTCACTTTACCTTCCGGATTAATTCTTGTTTTGAACAATTGTTATTATGTTCCGGATTTAAGTAGAAATATTATTTCAATTTCTTGTTTGGATAATGAAGGTTTTAAGTTTCTTATTAAGAATAAGAAATTTTTTATTTATTTAAATGATGTGCTTTATGGTATTGCTAATTCATTTAATGGCCTTTATATCTTGGATGTCAAGAATGAAAATAATGACATTGTCTATCATGTAAATAATAAATCTAAACCTAATGATGTAAATCATACTTATTTGTGGCATTGCCGTCTTGGTCATATTAATGAGAAGCGTATCTCAAAACTCCATGGGGACGGACTTTTGGGTTCATGTGACTTAGAGTCATATGATACTTGTGAGTCGTGTCTTCTTGGAAAAATGACTAAGACACCTTTTACCAAGTTGGGTGAAAGGGCAAGCGACTTATTGGGGTTGATACATTCCGATGTATGCGGACCATTAAGTAGCAATGCTAGGGGAGGATTTCAATACTTCATAACCTTCACTGATGATTATAGTAGATTTGGGTATGTTTACCTAATGAAACATAAAAGTGAAGCATTTGAGATATTTAGAATATTTCAAAATGAAGTAGAAAAACAACTTGGCAAAAGTATTAAGGCACTTCTATCAGATCATGGTGGAGAATACTTGAGTCAAGAATTTGATGATCATTTAAAGAATTGTGGAATAGTTTCACAATTGACTCCACCCGGAACACCACAATGGAATGGTGTGTCCGAGATGAGAAATCGGACTTTGTTAGACATGGTTCTATCAATGATGAGTCAAGTTGATCTTTCAATATCCTTTTGGGGTTACGCTCTAGAAACCGCTGCTTTCACACTAAATCGTGTTCCAACTAAATCGGTTCAAAAGACTCCATATGAGATGTGGAGCGGAAAGAAAACTTGTTTATCTTTCATGAAAATTTGGGGTTGCGAAGCTTTTGTCAAAAGACTTGTCTCTGACAAACTTGCACACAAATCTGACAAATGTATTTTCGTGGGATATCCAAAGGAAACTAGAGGATATTACTTTTACAACCGAGAGGACAACAAAGTGTTTGTTGCCCAAACTGGTGTCTTTCTAGAGAAAGAGTTTCTCTCCAAAGAAATCAGTGGGAGTAAAATAAATCTTGAATAAATTCGAGACCCAGAAAATAACATTGAACCAATAGTGGAACAAGAACAAGAACCACAAGGAGTTGTGGAACCTTTCAAAATACACAAGTAACTCGCAGATCTAGTAGGTTACGATCCGAGCCCGAGAGATATGGATTTCTCGTAACGGATAGTAATGAGGTAGAAATCATTGAGAATGATGAACCGTCAACCTACCAAGAGGCGATGTCTTCTCCCGATTCGGACAAGTGGCTTGATGCCATGGAATCCGAATTGCAATCCATGCAAGACAATCAAGTTTAGAATTTGATTGATGCACCCGAAGGTGTAAAACCCATAGGATGCAAATGGGTCTTCAAAAAGAAGACTGACATGGATGGGAAGGTGCATACTTACAAAGCTAGACTTGTAGCGAAAGGTTATAGGCAAGTTCATGGTATTGACTATGATAAAACCTTTTCACCCGTAGCAATGATCAAGTCTATAAGAATTCTGCTTGCCATTGCCGCATATCATGACTATGAAATATGGCAAATGGATGTCAAAACCGCTTTCCTAAATGGAAAGCTCCAAGAGGATGTGTATATGACACAACCAGAAGGTTTTGAACAGAATTCTAAAGTATGCAAATTGCAAAGATCCATCTATGGATTGAAGCAAGCTTCAAGGAGTTGGAATCTCCGATTTGATGAATCAGTCAAAGAGTTTGGTTTCATCAAGAACGAAGATGAGCCTTGTGTATAAAAGAAGATTAGTGGGAGCATAGTGCTTTTCTTTGTTTTATACGTGGATGACATATTGCTCATTGGAAACGACATTCCTACACTTCAGTCTGTGAAAACTTGGTTAGAAAAGTGTTTTGCAATGAAAGATATGGGTGAAGCCGCATATATACTTGGCATTAAGATCTATAGAGATAGATCAAGGAGGCTACTTGGTTTAAGCCAAAGTACATACATTGACAAGGTCATTAGAAGATTCCGTATGGAAAATTCTAAGAGAGGCACCTTGCCGGTATTACATAGAGTTTCTCTAAGCAAGACTCAATGTCCTAAGACAAACGATGAGCGTGAGAAAATGAATGATGTTCCATATGCTTCGGCAATTGGGTCCATCATGTATGCCATGATTTGTACTAGGCCGGATGTATCTTATGCTTTGAGCATGACAAGTAGATACCAATCCGACCCTGGCGAAAATCACTGGGTAGCTGTAAAAGCGATTCTTAAGTACTTGAGAAGAACTAAAGACTCGTTTTTGGTCTATGGAGGAATGGAAGATGATCTCGTTGTAAATGCTTACACGGATGCAAGCTTCCAAACCGACGAAGATGATAGACGGTCGCAATCGGGTTTTGTGTTTATGTTAAATGGTGGAGTTGTAAGCTGGAAGAGTTCCAAGCAAAGTACAACCGCTGACTCTACAACAGAAGCTGAGTATATTGCTGCATCGGATGCTGCAAAGGAAGCTGTTTGGATTAAGAAGTTCATTACTGAACTTGAAGTGGTTCCTAGTATTGCTAATCCAATAGACCTTTATTGCGATAATAATGGTGCTATTGCTCAAGCAAAGGAACCAAGAGCACATCAGAAATCCAAACACATACTTAGGCGTTTTCATATCATTCGAGAGATCGTTGATAGGGGAGACGTAAATATATGCAGAGTACCTACTGAAGACAATGTTGCGGACCCGCTAACAAAGGGACTTCCACAAGCTAAAAATGATGGTCATGTTAGGTCCATGGGTATTAGATACATAGGAGATTGGGCCTAGGGCAAGTGGGAGATTGTTGGTAGTGGTGCCCTAGGCACGTTTAATAAACGTTGTAATTGTTATCATTTATTTCATATCAATAAAGAGATGTCTTGATTATTATTGTTGTTCATGTTTACTTATAATAATCTCCGTCCCTAGTACTTGTTAAGCACTAGTATAAAGGCTAAATGATCATGGGATGATCGTGTTAGATTTATGGGTACTTGTTTGGAACAAGGTACTAGACATGACCCGATGTATGAGATTTATGTCATGGTCTATGTCGAACATATATCTCATATTAGTTATGTCATTCGAATCCTTAGACATGAAGTTATTATAGTCTTCCACTTGATGAACATTATGTTTGACATATTCAAACGCTACCTTTAACCGGGTAGTTATAAAGGGTATGATTGGCGTAATCGGATTCACGTAGGGAAGAGTAATAAGCTAAATGGATTTGTCCCTCTTCGGAGAGATGTCAAGCTTGGGCCTCTCGTAGGAATGATGTTGATGAAATGTTCGGCCGGACTCAAATGAATTGATCGGATCAATGTCATTTGGATTATCAACATATTCGGAATCGAGAAAGTATTGAACAAAACAAGTTGACTGTTTGACCATGACTTGTGTTCAATGACATCGTGGACAAAGGGATTATTACATATTCTAAAGGAATGCAAACTTGTATCTAGTTATACTATTTGGGTAGGTATGACGGTTTGCTAGAACCTAATCATATCTTATGGTTTCATGTTTGAACCCATTGCCAACTTAGTATAATCCTAGAGGGTCACACACAATAGAACGAATCTTTAAAAGGACTATATTGGAATTTTAGAAATTCTGGAAATCTGGGGAAGTGGGCGACCGCACAGTATGGACTGGGCGGCCGCACACTTAGCTCAGTTTTGTACCAGTTTGTTTCAGATAGTTGTGCGACCGCACAGTGGCTTTTGGGCGGCCGCACAGTGATGTCTGGGGGCAGATTCTTAATTTGATTAGGAAACGAATTTTGGACGGATTTTGACACAAGTTTCCTATTTGGAATAGGTCCTACTTGTGTATAAAAGACCAAATTCGGCCAGCACTCTTAACCAATGATTTTGTGAGTCTCCAAAGAGTTTGAGAGAGGTTATTTTGTTCCAAGATATCTTTTGATTGAAGAACAAAATAATACACAATTAAAGTTCCATATAGTCATTATCAATTGTGAAAGTGTGTTTCATAATTGTTGGTCTAGCAACCAAGATCAAGAAGCTCCTTGATATTCGTTCGTGGTGTGGATACCGCTGGAGGTGAAGCTCATCATCTTCAAAGTTCGTGTTCTTACTCTCTTCGTGATCAAAGCTTCAAATCTCCACCAAGATCAAAGCTAGAATTCAAAGTCATCAAGGGTTAGTTTTTCCTCTATTCATGTTGTTGTATTTGACTTAATCATATGAATGGATCTATGGGCTTTGGGTTTCATAAATTTTAAATGCTAAATTCCGCTGCGCATGTTACATCGAAACCCAACATGTTCCACCTTAGGGTTGGTCATAAATTGTGCAAGAGTATGCACACTATATGAGAGTTTGGGGTGTGTGATCGTAAGATATATGAGACGACCAACCAGACGCCTGTAGGGCTCCGGATCATGTAAGGGAGAACTAGCGGTTAGCGCCAAACGATGATTTTGCTCAATGGGAGTCAACACCGGGCGAGCACCTCCCAGCCCAACTTCCGAAAGTATATCGAGAGTGTATTTTGTTTGGGAGAGAAAAATACCAGTTGGGTGTCGGGCAAACTCAAGACCCAAGAAATACTTAAGGCGACCAATGTCCTTTATGTGGAAACATCGGCACATATAATCTTTGAAACGAGAAATGGCATCCAAATTATTACCCCCAATAACCAAATCATCAACGTATACAAGTACATGAATATCAGCAGCGGAATTCTTGAGAGAGAAAAGGGAGTAATCGGAGGAAGACTGAATAAACCCATAGTTCTTGAGTGCCGTGGAAAGTTTAGCAAACCAACAACGAGGCGCCTGTCGCAAACCGTACAAGGATTTTCTGAGCTTGCAAACTTTATCGGAAGCAGCAGCCGGATGTCCCAATGGAATTTTCATATGCACATCTTCGCTTAAATCGCCGTGTAAAAAGGCATTATGAACATCCATCTGGTGAAGCTCCCAACCGCGAACTGCAACAATAGATAAGAAAACCCGTACAGTAACCATTTTAATGGTGGGTGCAAAAGTCTCCTTGAAATCGACCCCTTCAACCTGTCTGTTGCCCAGAATAACTAGCCGTGCCTTGTGCCGTTCGACAGTCCCATCGGCGTGGTACTTAATTTTATACACCCATTTGTTGCCAATGACCTTCTTCCCGATAGGAGCATCTACTGGCTCCCACATACCATTCTAATCAAAAGCATTAAGTTTTTTGTTCATTGCCTCACGCCATAAAGGAGAAGAGGCAGCTTCTCTAAAATTCTTAGGCTCCATCCCTGAATCCACAGCAGCCAAAAAACAACGGTGTGCCAAAGAAAATTTAGTGCAATTGACAAAATGCGATAAAGGATAACGAGTACCTGAAGAGTTGAGTTAGGAAGGTGAATGTGACGGGGGGATGACTTTAGTAGAGCGAATCTGAGAAGAAGAAAGCTCATAATCAGTTGAGGGGTACCTTGTAGATGGAACCCTAGTTCGCTGTCCTCGGCCCAAAGGTTCAACTGCGATGGACGGAGGTTCGGAAATCGCCTCAATAGTTGGGGAATCAGCGGCCTGATCAACCTGTTGTTCAGTAACCTGCACAGGTACATGTTCAGTCACGTGGTCAAACATAGGAGAGGATTGTCCAGAATCTGTCATCGGACCAGCCTGTTGGTCAACCACTTGTTCAGGCAATTGATTGGACAGCTGTTCAGTTAACTGGTCAGTCAACTGAGTAGGTACAGGAGCAGTGACACAAATATTATCTTCCTCAGCCACATCAGAAGGGGGATACATAAAGATATCTGAATCTGTATAAGCCTGTGGTGCATCTATTCGAAAAGTGGCAAAAGGAAATTATTTTTCAACAAAAATAACGTCCCAAGAGACAAGGGTCTTGTGTTCATCAAGGTCATACACCAACCAACCTTTCTTCCCATACGGATAACCAAGAAATACGCATTTTCTGCTACGGCTGGAAAACTTATCATTGTCCTGTCTAGAATAATGAACATAGCACAAAGACCCAAAAATTCTAATATTCTCGTAAGATGGAGGAATCCCAAAAAGAATTTCAAAAGGAGTCTTTCCATGCAATAATTTTAAAGGCGTACAATTTATTAAATACCCAGCAGCCAAGACACATTCACCCCAAAATTTTACCAGTAATTTAGCTTGAAAAATCAAAGCATGAGACACATTTAAGAGGTGTCGGTGTTTGCGTTCAACCCTACCATTTTGTTGATAAGTGCGAACACAAGTAGTTTGGTGCTCAATGCCAATCTCCCGAAATTTTTTTGTCAACCACAAAATTCAAGGCCATTATAACTGCGTACCTTCTTGACACGTTTATTAAATTGTCTTTCGACCATGACCAATTTTTTTTTCAAGATTTGAGAAACCTCACTTTTAGAACGAATAAGATAAACCCAAACTGCTCGAGAACAATCATCCACAATTGTTAAAAAATAAAAAGCCCCACACAAAGATGGCTTACGATAGTCACCCCAAATGTCACAGTGAATTAAATCAAAAATACCAACTGAATTATTGTCACTAGATAAAAACTTATCTCTGCTCTGTTTTTCTTGACAGCAAATACCGCAAATATCTTTATTAATACTCCTACGATGAATAAAAGGCAACAAACTAACGACTTTACTTGAAGGATGTCACAGCCGTTGATGCCACAACTGATAATCCCCAGAATTCTTAACACTGCAAACCCGCGGTCCGTCTGATCTTCTCAGATAGTACAGCCCCTCGTTTTGTTCACCCGCTCCAATCAACATCTTCGAGTCCCGTTCCTGTATAGCAAAACATTTGTCAGAAAATTGCACTAGAGCATTGGAATCTCGAAGCAACTGAGAGACAGATAATAAATTGCAGTTGAAACCCGGGGCATATAACACATTTTTCAAAATTAGATTCGGTCCAATGTCAACGTCGCCTTCCTTGTTGGCGACTGTATAGTGACCATTTGGCAAGCTTAAACGATTGGCCTTAATAATACGAATATTTAGGAGCAGAGAGAGATTGCATGTTACATGACGATTAGCGCCGCTATCAACAAGCCAAGGTTCATTATTTATCTTACCAGTAGTGTGGTCAGTTGTGTGACCAGTTGTGTAGTCAGATGGCTGCACACATGTCTGAACATAGGACTTGAACTGATCCCATTGTTCTGTTGTGAAACCCAACATTTTTGCCCGCTGTGCATCCGTTATCCCAGTTCGTCCTTCTGCACCAGTCTGCACCGAATTGGTTTTAGTGTTGAATCTGACATGTTCTTTCCCTGCGCCGGATGATTGGCCCCCTGCTTGCCCTTTCGCATTCCTCGCCCGCTGCTCAGACCACCATTCTGGGTATCCGACCAGCCTATAACATGTGGTTGCATCATGACTCTTCTTCTTACAGTGAGAGCAAACAATACTGCCCCCTTCTCTTCTTACGGAGAAACCACCTACTGGGCCACCTGACTGACCACCTGATAGGGCACCTGTGCTGGCAACTGTCTTGACAGCAAAGCTGACAGGTTCCACATAGTCACCATGCATGCTTCCACGGACACTTTCTTCCCTCACAACCATAGAATATGCCTTATTAACACTAGGTAAAGGCTATCTGTTCAGTATAGAAGACTTCACGTTATCAAACTTTGGGATTTCTAACCCCATAACGAACTGATGAACCTTCTCTTCTTCACGTCGTTGGACCAACTTTGTACCAATATTACATGTACAACCTGCACATGAACAGGCCAGAAGTGCATCAAAATCGTTCAGTTCATCCCAAAGTTTCTTCATCCTCCCATAATAAGCCGCCACGCTCTCACCCTTCTGCTGTTTACAGGTAACGAGATCGGCCTTCAATTGTTGAACCCTTAGTCCATTACCAACTGAAAATCTCTCCTTCAAATCATCCCAGACCACCTTCGCATTTTCCACATAAGAGATAGTGGAACGAAGACGAGGTTCAATGGTGTTAAAAATCCAGGAGACCACCATCGAGTTCACGGTCTGCCAAAGATCAAGATCGGATGCTTTGGTAGGCCGGTCAATTGTCCCATCAATAAAACCGGTTTCCATTTTAGCCCTCAATGAGCCCTTGAAAACCCTAGCCCACTCTTCATAATTCGCCCCTTGTAATTGAACATGGGTGAGAATCATGCCCGGGTGATCACTTGCCGCCAAAAGTAGGGAGATCGGCGCTCTTCCATGGCCGGAACCTTTTCTCCTCTGGCCTCTTCGCCTGACATCTTTTGCAAGATCTGTATAGCATGTTAAGAAACAAGAATGGAGGAAAACGTGAATTGTATTTCCTTCGATTAATTCGGCTAGGGCTGTACAAAATATATACACCGCACTTTTACAATCCTTCTTGGTGAAGGAGTCAATCAATTCTTAAAAACTAGCTAACAAGATGATATCCTACTCTATTTACATTTATCAAGAAAGGAAAGGATAATAACTTATAATTTGGCCGAGATATGGGAGATACTCGTCCATATCTCAACAGAACTAGTTTCTTCCTATTCCCATGCCTTGGCTTTATATTGAGCTACCCAACTCAGGGCCTGAATTGAACCAACTCCTGGTCACGGTGAGAATTGAACTGTTGTGGATTAGACCCTCACAACCCAAGCAATAACCCCAAGAAAATAATGGCACACAAACAAGAACAAGAAATAAAGCAAAGAAAAGACACAAGAAATTGTTTACCCAGTTCGTCAATATGTTTGACTACGTCTGGGGGCACTACCAAGCCAGGATCTTGCACTATAATATGTTATTCTGAAGTTACAATGAGTTTGGGGGCGGAACATTGCTTAAATAATGCCCTGGAATAAGATCTAAACCTAAACAAAGAAGGAATCCCGAAATCCCGTCGGCGGACCAGGCGCCCGCCTGGACTACCCCAAGCGCCCGCCTGCCTTTGATTTCCGTAAAACCAAACCTACTGTCCAAATGAGCGCCCGCCTGCTGGGCACCGAGCGCCCGCTCTCTCCCTCCGCCTGGAATTCTCCTTTTTGTTCCTTTGAGGATCTCTACTCCAACAATCTCCCACCTAGAGATCAACCGCATATACAAACCACGTATCCGTCTTCAACTCATCATTGGTGTCGTCCTAGTGCTCACCTCGATCATGGTAGTGCTTTCCTCCTCTCCTATTCTCCAAGCCCCATTGAAGCTATACATAGCTTCAATTTATCAAGGTTTACAACCTTTGTCAGCATGTCAGTCGGGTTCTCCGATCCCAATATCTTCTCCTGCCTTAAGATCTTCCTTTCCAAGAGATGCCTGATGTAGTGAAACCTCAGTTCAATGTGCTTCGTCCTAGAATGAAATGCCGGATTCCTTGCCAAATGTATTGCACTCTGACTGTCACTGTAGAGAGCATTACCACTTCGCGTCATCCCAAATTCACCCAAGAAGTTCTGCAACCATACCATCTCTTTGCTTGCCTCTGTCACTGCCACATATTCTGCTTACGCAGTCGACTGAGCCACGATCTTCTGCAATTTAGAATCCCAGGAGATAGCCGTACCACCCAATGTGAAAACATAACCCGTAGTACTTCTCCTCTTATCTAGATCACTTGATGCCAAATCCACATCCACATAACCAGCTAACACAACCTCCTTGCTTGAGAAACATAGAGCCTTACCAGCAGTACCCTTTAAGTAACGCAGGATTCATTTGACTGCTTCCCAATGTTGCTTCCCTGGATTGCCCATGTACCGGCTGACTACTCCCACCGCATGTGCAATGTCCGGCGTTGTACACACCATTGCATACATTAGACTCCCCACTGCCGAAGCATATGGAGTCCTCTCCATCTTGTCACGCTCCTCCTTGCCCTTAGGTGAGTCCTTCTCGGATAGCTTGAAGTGCATACCCAATGGTGTCCTTGTTGGCTTCGCCTCTTCCATGCAAAACCTTGCCAAGACTTTCTCAACGTATTCTGCTTGTGAAAGAACCAACTTACCTGACTCCCTATCCCGGTCAATCCGCATGCCCAAGATTTTTCTGGCCTCCCCTAAATCCTTCATCTCGAACCGTTCTGACAATTGAGCCTTCAATCTGTTCACCTCTCTAATGCTAGAGCCCGCTATCAACATGTCATCCACATAGAACAGCAAGATTATGTACCCATTGTCCGTGTTCTTGAAGTAACAACAATGATCCGCCTCACATCTGATAAAATCAATATCATGCATGAATCCATCGAACTTCCTGTACCACTGCCTAGGAGCTTGTTTAAGGCCATACAAGCTCTTAGTCAACCTGCAAACCAGTTCCTCGCCACCCTTAGACAAGTAACCCTCTGGTTGTACCATGTAAATTTCTTCCTCCAAATCACCATGAAGATAGACCGTCTTTACATCCATCTGTTCCAGCAACAAGTTATCCGCCACTACTATCCCTAGAACCATTCTGATAGTGGTCATCTTCACAACAGGAGTGAATACCTCGGTGTAGTCAATACCGTACTTTTGCTGAAACCCTTTTACAACCAACCTTGCCTTGTAACGCTTACTGCCGTTTGCTTCCTCCTTGATCCTGTAAACCCATTTGTTATGCAACGCCTTCTTCCCCTTAGGCAGTCTAATCAACTCCCAAGTTTTGTTGGCCTTCAATGAGTCCATCTCATCATCCATCGCAGCTTTCCACTTATCACAAAGTACACTACGAACAGCCTCCGCATAACACTCCGGTTCACCAGTATCTGTTAGCAATAAATAGTAATTCGAAGGAGTATACCTGTCAGGTGATCCACGCAACCTGCTGGATCTACGCAGCGGAATATCCGGTTCTGGAGTATGTAGTTCATCTTCAGTGACCCCTTGACCTTGGTCATCATGAACCGTCCTGCTCCCACCCGAGTCTGGAATATCCACCTCTACAACCTCCGGTTCCGAACTAATATCATCAGATGCCCCATTTCTGTCCTTGTACAATACCTGTTCATTGAATACCACATCTCGACTACGAATAATTTTATGGTTTTGGTCATCCCAAAACTTATACCCGAAGTCATCCCCGCCATACCCAATAAACGTACATTTTATAGATTTTGCATCTAACTTAGTTCTATCAGCAGAATCAATATGAACATATGAAACGCAGCCAAATATGCGAAGAAAGGACAGATTTACCTGCTTGCCACTCCATTCTTCCTCTGGAATTTCATTCCCCAATGGTACCGATGGTCCCCGATTGATCAAGAAAGCTGCTGTGTCAACTGCATATGCCCAGAACGTCTTCGGAAGTCCACACTTCAACCTCATAGTTCTAGCCCGCTCGTTCAAAGTCTTGTTCATCCTCTCTGCAACCCCGTTGTGTTGTGGTGTGCCCTCTGGAGTCTTCTCTATGCGAATGCCATTCACTGCACAATATTCCTTGAACTCCCCGAGCTCATACTCCCCTCCGTTATCTGACCTCAAGCACTTAAGCTTAAGTCCCATCTGATTCTCCACCAAAGCCTTCCATTTCTTAAACACCTCGAATGTCTCATCTTTGTGTTTCAAGAAATAAACCCAGACTTTCCTTGTCGAATCATCAATGAACGACATGTAATATGACGCACCACCCAGAGAAGTTACCGGGGCCGGCCCCCACAAACCGTGTGGACCAAGTCCAACTTTGCTTCCCTCAAAGCCCTACCTGTCCTCGAGAAATTACTCCTCGCCTGTTTGCCAAACACACAATCTTCGCAGATCCCCACGTCGACTGTCTTCAAACCCGGTAGTCTTCCCTTTGAGCAAAGTACTTTCATCCCCTTCTCACTCATGTGACCTAATCGACAGTGCCACAAATCCGTATCACCCTTGGCTGACGCCACCGCGATACTATCCTTGGTGTTATTCGCCAAATACAATGTCCCCTCTTTATTACCCCGAGCGATCTCCAAATCCTCCTTGGTAATAACCCAGTTCCTGCATCCAAAAGTTACCTTGTAACTTTCTTCATCCAACTGCCCAACTGAAAGCATGTTATTTTTCAAACCCGGAATGTGTTTGACCCCGTGTAGATGTAGGACCTTCCCGTCCGATGCTCCTATTCTGACATCTCCCTTCCCCTTGATTTCCAATGGCTCGCCATCCGCCAGATAGACCTTACCGAAATCACCAGAAGTATAATTCTCCATCTCTTCTGCATGCCCGCAAGAGTGGAATGATGCCCCCGAATCCAGCACCCATGATTCTAGTGCACTACTAACACTCAGAACCAGTACATCATCACCTTCGACTGTCACATTCACCGAATTGCCCCCACGATTGGGACAATCCTTCTTGTAGTGTCCTAACTCCTTGCAATGATAACACTGCACCGATCCTTTCGCGACCCTTGGTTTATCTCTGATCTCCACGGCCTTGCCCTTACCACCAACTACGTTTTCCCTTGATTCAGTTCTCCCTTTATTGCTAGTACCCGGCCTTCCCCTGCTAGTAGTAGCTAAGGCCGATCCCGAAGTAGACGATGTCCCCAACTTCTTCAAACGATTTTCCTCGCCCAACAAGAAATCTTTAACATCATCATACTTCAATTTGTTCTTACCCAATGAATCATTGATCGCTGTCACCGTTCCGCTCCAACTTCCTGTTAAAGACGCTAGCAACAAACACGCATGAACCTCATCATCAAACGTAATATCCAACGCAGTCAATGAGTCTATTACATCCATAAACTCATCGATGTGCTTAGCTAAGGATCCTCCCTCTTGCATCTTGAGACTACCCATCTTGCGTATCAAATCAACCTTGTTTGCAGCAGATGGAGTTTCAAATCTCTCAGTAAGATAATCCAATAGCTCCTTTGTGGTCTTCGCCTTCTTGGTAGTCTTTGCGATCCACTTCGACAAGGTAGATCTAACCACCCCTAGGGCTTTCCGATCCATGAGATCCCAATCTTCTTGCTTTTCTCCTTCCGGCTTGACTCCCTTTAGAGGCTTATAGAGATCTTTGTTGTACAAGAGATCCTCTATTTGCATCCTCCAAAACCCGTAGTCAGAACCATCAAATTTCTCCACCGCTTGTTTGTCCTTGCCCATTCTTGATTGCTTGACAAACCCCAATCGTCCGATAAACCAATCGATCGATGGACCCTGACCTCCAACCAGAGCTCTTGATACCAGTTGTTGTGGATTAGACCCTCACAACCCAAGCAATAACCCCAAGAAAATAATGGCACACAAACAAGAACAAGAAATAAAGCAAAGAAAAGACACAAGAAATTGTTTACCCAGTTCGTCAATATGTTTGACTACGTCTGGGGGCACTACCAAGCCAGGATCTTGCACTATAATATGTTATTCTGAAGTTACAATGAGTTTGGGGGCGGAACATTGCTTAAATAATGCCCTGGAATAAGATCTAAACCTAAACAAAGAAGGAATCCCGAAATCCCGTCGGCGGACCAGGCGCCCGCCTGGACTACCCCAAGCGCCCGCCTGCCTTTGATTTCCGTAAAACCAAACCTACTGTCCAAATGAGCGCCCGCCTGCTGGGCACCGAGCGCCCGCTCGCTCCCTCTGCCTGGAATTCTCCTTTTTGTTCCTTTGAGGATCTCTACTCCAACATGAACCCCAAACCATCCTTATAGAACAGTATAATTTATGGCGTTTGAGTTAGAATTCTTTGACAACTCTCCTAATCCGAAAGATAGAGTTGTCCACTTAATATCCTTTGAAGAGGAATGCTATGGGCACAAAAGAAGTTCACAAATGGATAAAAAATGAGGTGTCGATATTTTATTGTTTACATCGATAGTGAGCCCGGCACATTCTGATTTAAAACACCAATAAAATCTTGACACATCATTTTGTAGACCAAAATTTGTTGCACTTTTTTGTGACTTTATATTTACCCATCCTCGAAAGTGACATTAATAAGTAGAATCGGATTATATTCTTTCACCATCACAAAGTGTTTCATATTCTAGCTCCAACAAAGAACATAGGATAAATTTTAGACCGCAAATTCCATGGAATCCTACCATTACTTCATCCTATATTTAAATGGTTGATTAGACAAGAGATTCGAATGAGCAATATAATTTGGTGACTTCTATTTATACAATATAGGACAAAGAAAAAACTTGATCTTAACTAATAATCAGCTGTTTTTTTTTTTTTTGAAAGCTAATAATCAGCTGTTAGTTTCTTTCTTCTTACTCTTATATTAGAACAAAATAAATATGCAGAGAATTAGATCAGCAAATGTTGAAGGAAACAATCATCAGATGATAGAGCAGGAACACGAAGAGTACTACATTAACAATAAGGCCGAATCAGTTGAGGATTCTTCAAATTCGTGGTCTTGGAAGATTAATCGTTGGTTCAAGTGGTTGTTGGGAATCGATGACAACTCTGAACTTGAACACGAGCCTATTAGCGTTGTTGCTAAGGCTACTCGGACTGCTGGGGTTGATGAAACTCCAGAAGTCCGTAGGGATGGATTTGTCATTCTTCCTAATAACCGGTCTAGTACTCTCCTTCCCTTCTAAATCCATTCATCCAAAAATATTGTCTTGCTTAAGTACTTTCTCACGCATAATAAGGATATTAAGGAAGATCTTTACTTAATACTATACCTAATCATTTCGGGACACACACATATGTATCTACTATGGGTTTGGGGCGGAGGGAGTATTTCATATATTTCCTCCCCCCAAAATGAAGGTCAAAATTTACTCTTTATTAAGAGAAATTTTGACATTCATTTTAGTACAGAAGTAGTAGTGTTAGTTGTCTGGGAGAGACTCATGTAGTCTGTTTTTGACAGGTTGTACCAAGTATGGCAGCAATTCATTCTGATATGGGCAGTTTACTCCTCTTTCTTCACTCCATTAGAATTTGGCTTCTTCCGGGGCTTGCCCGAGAACCTCTTCCTCCTTGACATTGCTGGCCAGTTTGCTTTCCTCATCGACATCATCCTTCACTTCTTCGTTGCCTATCGGGACTCCCACTCCCATAGCCTCGTCTCCAACCGCAACCTCATTGCTATTCGGTATTTTCTCTTCTAGCTCTACTTCCACTTGTTTCTCAGTCCCCTTATTTCATTCAACTTTTTGATCATTTGATTATTAAGATTTCTGCAGCTACTTAAAGTCTCGATTTCTAGTTGATTTGCTCGGATGTTTCCCTTGGGATGCCATCTACAAGGTACCCTCTAGCTATCTTCCACATTTTGCTACTGACTACATCCCGTAATAACAGTCTCATTTGACTTTTGATGGTCTGTACTTTGACCAATATTAATATCAATTTAATCATCCTAGTGAATTTTTTAAAATTTGTAATTAATAAATCATTCAGTGATTCATCAATGAGTAGATTGAGATTAATTTTTGGTCAAAGTTCATTAGTGTTGACCTTAAAAGGTCAAATGAGACTATTTTTGCAGGTCAGAGGGAGTGTATACATATTGCTAACTTATTTGCCTCCCCATTGATCTTTTCCACAAGTTACTAATCTTATTGACAGGCTTGTGGGAGAGAAGAAGCAGTCCGATACTTGCTATGGATAAGGCTAAGTCGGGCTCTAAGAGTGACAGAGTTTTTCGAGAAACTTGAGAAAAACATTCGTATCAACTACCTGTTTACAAGGATCGTGAAGCTTTTCGTTGTTGAACTCTATTGCACCCATACAGCCGCATGTTTCTTTTACTATCTCGCCACTACTTTGCCACCTTCAAAGGAAGGCTTTATAGTTACTCTCATTTTCGAGATATTGACCTGTGGACGCGATATATTACATCTCTATACTTTGCCATTGTTACCATGGCAACTCTTGGTATGTAGTCGACGAAATTCTCTTTTTCCATTTATACCCTTTAAGAAAACTTGGCGCATATGCTTCATTTGGGTAAGATAAAACTTGGTGCATATGCTTCATTTGGGACGGAGGAGTATTTCAGGCTTCTTGCTTATGCTGCTAACTTTAAGCTAATGCTGCAGGTTATTGGGATATACATGCAGTGAATATCAGAGAGATGATATTCATTATGGTTTATGTATCGGTTGACATGATTCTTGGTGCTTATTTACTTGGTAACATGGCTGCATTGATTGTAAAAGGGTCAAAAACGGAAAGATTCAGAGATAAAATGACAGATCTTATCAAATATATGAACAGAAATAAGCTCGGGAGGCAATTAAGTAATGAGATCAAAGGCCATGTTCGGTTACAGTATGAACGGAGTTATGCTGAGGCCACCATTCTTCAGGGTATTCCTGCATCTCTCCGAGCCAAGGTATCCATAAACAGACAAGTTGAATCTGTATGTAGTTCTTGACTTTAACCTTTTCTTTTTCTCTCTTTTTTTTTTTTTTTTTTTCAGATTTCGCAGAAGTTATATGAACCATACATTCGTGAGCTTCCCCTTTTCAGAGGTTGCTCTTTGGCATTCATTAAGCAGATAGTATGTCTTCTTTTGTACTCCCTCCGTCCCAAAATGAATGTCTGAAATTGCATTGCTCTTCACACATTCATTTTGGGACAGATGTAATACACCGGATTATCAACAATTCCAACCAGTAGGAGGCTCTCTTAATGTGATTTTTATTGTAGGCAATAAAAATACAGGAAGAATTTTTTCTTCCAGGAGAAGTGATCATAGAACATGGAAAAATTGCAGATCAACTTTACATAGTTTGTCATGGGAAATTGGTACGCGTTTCCCCTTCATTAAACTTCAGGCTCAAATTGGTCTTTCTTTTACTCGTAATTTTAATTCGCTAGTTTATTGAAAGGAAATACTAAAAGGGTGTCACACAGGAGAACGTTGGAATAAGTGAAGATGAAACAGAAGTATCTATTCTAACGTCTTCACAAACTTTGGGTGAAATTTCTCTTCTTTGCAACATCCCAGTACCTTATACTGTTCGAGTTTGTGAGCTGTCAAGGATTTTAACACTTGATAAGCAATATTTAACGGATATCCTCGAGATATACTTCTCTGATAATCGAATTATCATAGATAACCTACTTGAGGTCAGTCCATTACGATTACACTCCATTAAGTTGTTTAATACTTTAACCTTAACAATTGCTTTGCAACTATTTTGAGATATTCTGAAAAAATGACATGTATTGAAGTTTCTTCACACTTACTGCAGGGGAAACAGGCCAACATTCGTAACAAGATACTGGAATCTGACATAGCACTTAATATTGGAAGACATGAATCTGAATTGGCTCTAAGGTTGAATTCTGCTGCTTATAATTAGGGATGACCATAACCGGTTCCGGGCCCGGTTCCGGTTCGGAACCGCCGGTTCCGGTTCAGCATATATGTGACCCTGAACCGGCCCGCGCTTACACCGGTTCCGGTTCCGGTCATCACAATCCGGTTCCGGTCCGGTTCCGGTTCAGTCCACGCTACCTTTTTTTATTTTTTTTTATCATACAATAATGAATAAACATGTTAAAATTTATTAAAAGACAAGAGATTTTTATTTTATAATACACTAATGAATAAACATGTTAAAATTTATTGAAAAATAAGGGATTTTTATTTTTTTTAATGGAAATGCCGATCCGGTTCCGGTTCCGGTCCGGTTCCGGTTCGCCATATATGTGACCCTGAACCGGCCCGCGCTTACCACGGTTCCGGTTACTCCGGTTCCGGTTTACTCCCCGGTTTGCTCCGGTTCCGGGCTTTTCCGGTCCGGTTCCGGTCCGGTTTTCCGGTTCCGGTCCGGTTTGGCCATCCCTACTTATAATGGAGACTTGTATCGGATGAAACGTTTAGTTGAAGCTGGAGCAGATCCCGATAAATCAGATTATGATGGAAGGTTTCCTCTGGTACTTTATGGTTTTTTCTCACTTTTTTTTTTTCAAATGATATAACTTGGTAATGTCTAATTTAGAGTTAATCATAAAGGTTAACAGATCTCTAACTTTTGTATGGTGTCGACTTGCTAATTGCAGCATATCGCTTCAGCCAAGGGTCACGAGGATATAGTCCAGTTCCTTCTGCAAAAAGGGTCAAGAATCAATGTTCGAGGTAAGTGTACTAAACAGTCTTGATCAGTATACTTAACTCATCATATCAAGTATACATTACTCCCTCCTTCCCAAAATGAATGTCTAAAAAACATCTCAACCTTATCCACAGATAATGATGGGAACACTCCATTGTTTGAAGCAATCATGAACGGTCACGACCAGGTAGCTTCATTGCTTGTGAACGCTGGGGCATCGTTGAATGTAGGTAATGCTGGAAATTGTCTCTGTATGGCTGTTGCAAACGGAGACATAGTTTTCTTAAGAAGGATTTTGGGGTATGGAATTAATCCCAACTCCAGAAATTATGATCTTCGAACCCCCCTTCACATAGCTGCTTCAGATGGTTCTTACATGATTGCAAGCATAATCCTGGATGCTGGAGGCAGCGTTTTCTCCAAAGACAGGTGTGTTCCATAACTCACATAACCTTTAAAATAATATTACCTCAGTCTCAAAATGAATGTTCATTTATGTTATTGATGAAGAACATAAGCGGACATTCATTTTAGGACGGAGTGAGTACTATATGCTCCCTCCGTCCCAAAATTATCTTCTCATTTGCTATTTGTCATTGTCCCAAAAAGTTCTTCCCAGATCTACAATTTGAACGTAAAAGTGCATAAACAAAACATGGATAATGAAGCAAGTGTTCATATTCTTAGAAAGATTGAATAGTGAAATGGAAAGATCATTTTGGGACATAGGACGTACCGCTATCTGTCCTAAAAGAAAGTTGTCATACTATCTACTTTGTCTCAGAATGAAAACAGTTGGTGTTTATTTTATTGCAGATGGGGCAACACGCCCCTAGATGAGGCCAGAGTAGGTGGAAGTAAGGATCTGATAAAGCTACTTGAAGATGCGAAAATTGTACAATTGTCAGAATTTTCAGAATGCTCGACTCGTGGAAATGTGTGATCAACCTCACTAGTCGGTATTTTCAACAATGCATTACGGTTTGAAGTTTTTTCCATCATTTATCACCATAATCCATCATCCAAGCCTACCAAGACAACGAGCTTATGCATAGTAAAACAAACTGGGAACCGCATTTGTGGCAGTTTTGCTGCAACAAGCTGCTAGCAGAAGATTTCAAATTTGTCATGTTATTTGCTTTGTCATTAACCGCCATACGAAAATTAATCTTGGTTATAGATATGAAAATGGAAAATGTAACAACAAATTCAAGTAGAGGCGGACTAACAATAGGCATACTGAGTGGCGGTGAACCCAGAAACCAATAGGATACTTGTTAGTACTTTGTGTATTAAGTGTTTTACTCAAGTTCAATTTCTACTTGGGTTTTATTAGTTTGTGCACCCACTTTAACTTTACCCGGGATCAACTACTGAATTTAGCGGTTGATGCAACTCTAAAATACTGCCTAGCCAGAATCTTTCCGCTTCCGCAGTGAAACATAAAAATTCTGAGTAGCTTAACCAAATAATCATCATGCAAGGATTCAGAAAACTAAGACCACATAAAAGATGGAGCCTAGTAATTGATCATAAACAAAACGAATAAGATTCATAGCACAGTTTATAGCAAGCAAGCAAACAAACAATATTGCATATCTCATGGATAAAAATTGCTTTTTCCATCCAGTAGAATAAATACATACTGTATTTCATTACAAACATCACAATCTTATTCATCAGAAGATGAAGAAGAGAAAAGACCGCCCAAAAACGAAGAAGAATCACCACCACCACCACCACCACCACCTCCACTATCACCGCCGCCTCCACCCAATAAACTCTGTACAAAACTCTGTCCAACCTGTTGTGCTGCACCTTCAACAAATCCAGTCATCGCTGCAGTAGCCAAATCATTCCCTGTAGTATTATTATTGTTGTTATTCACTGCTCCCGTACCCTGAGGAAAGTTGTTCTGAACCCCTGTATTAGCATTTCCACCGTTATATCCTGGCCCCACCGTCTCCTGAGGATAATTATTCTGAAGCCTTGTATTCATATTTCCAACATTATAATTTTGCCCCACCACTGGCTTCCCCGGAACGTAATTATTCTGAAGCCGACCACCTGTACTAGCACTATGAACAAGATGATTCTGATTTCCGTACAAAATTTGGTTTTGTTGGTGTGATGGATTGGGGAGGGAGTGGTTGTGCTGCAGCGGCGGTTGCATAACCGCTGCAACTGGCCTTGAGTTCGCACATTCAATATGAACGTCGAACTCACACGGGACGCAGCGGTACAACCACTGCTGGGTCCCGATCTTGCGACAGATGTCGCAAGAGAACCCTTTGATCTCGTAAGGAGATGAAAAGGTCAACCCAAGCGGGTGAGGGTGGAAAGGGTTGATAACAGAGAGGGGTTTCGAAGCGCAAATCACGTGCAAGTCAAAATCGCATTGACTGCAGTGGTAGCTGAACCCGTCCCCGCGCCGGGAGCATGCGTCGCAGTTGAAAAAGCCGCCGGGGTAGGTGGAGGTGGGGAGGAGGGAGAGGGGGTGGTAAGGGTGGGCCGGGTGAGTGATGAGTTGGGGGAATTGGGTGCATGACACGTGGATGGAGAAGTTGCAAGTTGAGCAATTGTAGATGAAGGCGTCGGCACCGCCGGTGGTGGTGGTGGGGAGGGGCAGTTTGCAGGCGGAGCATGGGGCTGCTGGAGATGAGATTTGAGATTGGGTTGGTGGGGAGAATAGGTGGAGGGGGTGAGGGTGGCTGAAGTGGTGGATTTCAGGGTTATGATTAAGCTTTCCCATTTTTCCTCTCTTTCTCTCTCACGCACACTGAATGTGTGTTGTGTGTGTTGTGGTGGTGGTGGAGGAGAGGGAGGAGGTGGGATTGAGAGCTAGTAGACTAATAAATAGCAAGTGGTAAGTAAAATATATAGAGGGAGGGGAGGGGAGGGGAGGGGTGGAGAAGGAGGCGTTGACTTTGGATGAGTATTGACTTGTTCAAACGGGACCTACTACCAACGCGGTTGCCAGGGTTGTTCCAATTGTCAACGGGTGGAAGCAGGATTGAGGGGAATTGATTATTTATTGTGTGCTTGCTTGATAGTACTAGTTACTCGTAACTATCAAGTCATTGGTCCTCATTTTTCTTCCTCAACTTGGTCGGCCCCTTCTCTATTTGTTTGTTGCCTAAAGAGTTTTTCATTGTTTTTTCTTTGGAATTTTTCCCCTAGGGCCCCTGGGGCGAGATTTTAATACCCATAAACCCTAGCCCAGACCAAATGCCAGATAAAACCTTCACTTGAGATCAAAATTCCACCCACACCCCTAGCTTCATTTAGCTTCCTTTGACTGGTCAAACATAACACCAACATACCCAAACTACCCCTAACCCCAACAAAACACTCCCCTCTCCTCCCTCCCCTCAAGCTGGCACCAGATCTCTCTCTCTCTCTCACACACACACACACACACACTCTCTCTCTCTCTAAAAAAACACACAGTTCATTTTTCTCCCCTCCAAACACTCACCGCCTCGTCATATTCTCCGGCGACGGCGAGACATTTGTCTCCGGCTACCGGCGACTATGGCTACTTCGTCTCTCTCTACAGATCCGTTACCCTCTCTCAGATCTGTCGTCGGCTTCCCATCTCTCTCTCTCTCTCTTCCCAGATCTGGCCAAAATATTGCAGATCTGGCCGGAATTTGCTCGGCGTCGATTTTGCCGGCAGGTATTTGACAGTAAACGGGCCAATGATTTCGCCATTGTTGCGTCTGTGTTTGACCTTCTCCGGTCCACCATCACGTCCGACCTTCTTCGTCCCTGGCATCTCCGTCTCCTCTAGTCCATCAGCTCCGATGGCGACGGCGGTGAGTTTACTCCGGCGACTCTATTGCTCCGATTCGCTCAGATCTGGATGGAATGATTAGATCCGGTGCGTCTCGTCTTATTTTCTTCTGGACTTTGTGTTGACTGGCTCAGGGGCCCTAGAAAAATTCATCCCCTTTTGTTTATGTGGGTGGTTAATGTTGTTTTTGAAGATGTTCTCTCTGTTTATTGGTTATATGAATAGCATGGATCATGTTCAGAATTGCTTTTGTGCTTTGAACATTTGAATACATTCTTTTGAAACTTTAAATTTGTAGAATTGAAATATTGCCATCTTCGATTTTGGTTGATCCTGATATAATGGCACAGTTGCGTGACAGTACATCCTGTGTCTCGAAATGGTAATCTCATTTGCCATTTTTCATGTCCCCAAAAGTTCTTATAACACACATTATTATTCATAAGAGCCAAGTCTTATGTACAGGTTCAATAAGACTTTAGTCTTATGAACAGATTCAAATAAGACTTTAGTTTTATCAACAGGTTCAAATAAGACTTTAGTCTTATGAACATATTCATAAGACTTTTGACTCTTATATGTTAATTGTGTCAGTTATAAGAGTTTGAGTGATGTTTGACAAAAAAAAATTATTAGTTTTTTGTAAAAAAATGAAAAAATATATATTTTTTGTAACTCTTATAAGATAATTATGTGAAAGTAATAAGATTTTGAATATTGTTTGACCAAAAAAATTTATTATTATTTTTTTAAAAATGAAAAAAATATTTTTTTGTAACTCTTATATGATAATTATGTGAAAGTAATAAGAGTTTGATTGCTGTTTGACCAAAAATTTTAGTTATTTTTTTGTAAAAAAAATGGAAAAAATGATTTATTTTTAGTCTCATGAACAGGTTCAATAAGACTTTTGACTCTTATATATTAATTATGTTTTAGTTATAAGAGTTTGACTGTTGTTTGACCAAGTTTGACCAAAAAAATTATTATTATTTTTGTAAAAAAATGGAAAAAGTGAAATTTTTGACTCTTATGTGTTAGTGATAAGAGTTTGACTATTGTTTGACCAAAAACATTTATTATTTTTTTGTAAAAAATGAAAAAAGTAATTTTTGTAACTCTTATATGAAAATTATGTGTTAGTTATAAGAGTTTGACTGCTGTTTGACCAAGTTTGACAAAAAAAAAGATTATTTTTTTTGTAAAGAAAAATAGAAAAAGTGATTTTTTGGAGTCTTATGTGTTAGTTATAAGAGTTTGACTGATGTTTGACCAAGTTTGACCAAAAAAATTATTATTTTTTTTGTAGAAAAATGAAAAAAATAATTTTTGTAACTCTTATATGATAATTATGTGTTAGTTATAAGAGTTTGACAGCTGTTTGACCAAGTTTGACCAAAAAAATTACTATTATTTTTGTCAAAAAAATGGAAAAAGTGAATTTTTGGACTCTTATGTGTTAGTTATAAGAGTTTGACTGCTGTTTGACCAAGTTTGACCAAAAAAATTATTTTTTTTTTTGTAGAAAAATGAAAAAAGTAATTTTTGTAACTCTTATATGATAATTATGTGTTAGTTATAAGAGTTTGACTCTGTTTAACGAAGTTTGACCAAAAATTTATTTTATTGTTTGTAAAAAAATGGAAAAAGTGATTTTTTTTTAATACTCTTATGTGTTAGTTATAAGAGTTTGACTGCTGTTTGACCAAGTTTGACCAAATTTGACCAAAAATTTTTTTTTTTTTTTTGTAAAAAAATGAAAAAAGTAATTTTTTAAAACTCTTATATGATAATTATGTGTAAGTTATAAAAGTTGACTAGGATTGAACCAAAAAAGTGATGGTGGGAGGAGATATGAGGGTATTTTAGTCTTCTTGCATCTTTTTGTTAGTGAGGGGTGTATGGGGAATTTGGTATCTGGATTTTCCTTGGTTGGGTTTAAATCTGGGCTCAGGGGCCCTAGAGTCCAAGGCCCGTTTTTCTTTCTCAATTTGGGATGTTATCGGACATGTTGGAAACCAATTCCTCCACGTATTTTTGTATTTTGAGGTTTTTTGGGCTTTCTTTAGTGAGGTGGTCTCCTGTACATCCGTTGTACGGCGTACAACGGAGCCAAGCCGCCGAGCCGCCAAGCCGATTTTTTTTTTTTTTTTTTTGCCGATTTTTTTTTTTTTTTTTTTTTCGTCACCCCAATTTTTTTTCCTCCAACAAAAGTAACACTTTTTATACCGAAATGTAACACTTTTTTTCTTCAAATGTAACACTTTTTTTTCAAAACAAATGTACCACAATTTTGATGCAATAGATTAAAGATAACATAAAGATTCACAACTAAATTAATGCAACACTTTTTATAAAGGAATGTAACACTCATTTTTTCAAATGTAACACTTTTTTTTTCTCCCAAAATTAACATAGGATTGACAACTAAAAACTAATGTTACATTTTATAAAAAATGAATGTAACATTTTTTTTCTTAATTGTAAGAGTTTATATTCCTAAATGTAACATTATATATAAAATGTAACAATTTTTTATTGAGAAAGTAACAATTGAAATGCAAACCCATTTTTTTATTTTGTAAAAATTGATGTTACATTTGAAAGTAGAAAAGTGTTACTTTTTGAAGATGAAAGTGTTACTTTTATCAGAATAGAGTGTTACATTTCAGCTGGCAAGCACCTCAAACTTTTTATGTGTAAAAAAATGTTTAAAAAAAAAAAAAATCAAACCATATCATGACCTATGTATTTTAATTCGTCTCGTCGAGACGAACACCACGGTATTTTTAAATATTTTTTTTGACTTATAAATCTCAAGATATAGCATTTTAAAGAATTTTTTTTTTTTTTTTTAAGGGACACGTGTCAAAATCTGGAAGAGGAGATGTTGAATCTGGACAGCCGGATGCAGCGAGAGACTCGCCCGCGCGAAGCAGCGGAGGGGAACACCCCCTGCCGCACGGTACAACGGATGTACCCAAGAATTTGTCTTCTTTAGTTAAAATTAGCATTTTAAAACATTATCGAACAAACCGTATGTGGTTTCTGTATTGATGATTGAATTTGATTTGATTGCCGTCAACTGTTTAATCTCTACCATCATGATTGATTAACATCGTTATACATATGGAAAGAAGATTCGGTGATTTTAAACTTGATATTCTAGTGTCTTTGTGTGACTTTCCATGTTGTGGAAGTCTATGTTTTTATCACAATTGTTATATTAAGCTGTCATTAGATTTTGTTCAAGTGTCAACTAATTTTAGACTTGTGACGCATATAATTGATTGAATCTTTATAAGTAATACTCTCATCTAAATGTGTCAATGGTTCAAATATTTATAAAGTAATATTCCCTCTTAAATAAATAAATGTTCGTTAAGATAAATTATTGGGCAAATGGCACATTAGTATACTTAAGTTTCACCAAGGTCGCAATGTGGCTTCCAACGTTTCATTTTTGACAATTTAGCTTACAATGTTTACATTTTGTGGCAATGTGACTTAAAACTTAAAACTGGATGTATACTAATGAAACTAGATGAAAGTTAATGAATTGAACAGGAAATATAACGACTTTTGTAGAATATTACATTATCCACCCCTTAAATATAATAAAAGTTATAACTTTCACCATTTTATAATTATAATCACAAAACAAAATAATAAGAGTTAATAAAATAACAAACTTATTTTATACATCAAAATAATTATTATCAACGCCCTCCCCTACCATTTTTTAAACCACTATTTTAACAAATTATCTCATCGTCCTTATATTAAGTATTCCCTCTGTCTCTAAATGAG